>JAUMHP010000041.1:14152158-14181231 GCA_032361065.1 Enteromius trimaculatus | reverse complement strand
TCAACAGAGCTATATTAGTGTCTTTTACACTGATAAGAAAAAAAAAACCAAATCACGCCGGCGTGACGGCCGACTTCCTGTGATACAGGATTCTTTGATGAAGTTAAAAAGAACAGGATTTATTTGAACTTTGGACTTTTTAAAAAAAATGTACTATCACTTTCAAATTTGATTCACGGCCACCTTTTATTAATTACTTGTCAATAACCCCAAACATTTGAATGGTAGTGTATATAATGGAACCAAAAAGAGCCATGAATGTATCATAAAACTAGCCTATATGACATGAAGTTATCTTTGTGTGAAACAGACATTTTAATCAACAGATTGCAAAAACGTTGCTTTACACAATCAAACAAAAAACATAATTTGTTCCGAAAGAAGAAAGTCATTTTCAACTTTCTCACTAAATGCTGTAAAAGCCTCAGAGACTATTTGATTTATCATTAATTAAAAATGTTAGAATCATCATTGAATTTGGATGCAGATGCAGGCTTGATGAAATTTTTAGTTGGATTCAATGAATAATGACTTTTGAAAATGCAAATCTTTTGCAAAGCTATCATATGACTTCAGAAGACTCCGGATATGATGCACAGGTCATATGAACAACCTTTTTTTTTTGCTGCTTTTATGGTGTTCTTTTTAGAGTTTGCTTACTTAAGTGTTATTGTATGGCAAGAGCTGCACAAATATTCTTTAACACATTCGATTGTGTTTTCCACTGAAAATATAACAGCATACAGGTTTAGAATGACAAGAAGATGAGTAAAAGATGACAGACTTTAACTATTCCTTGAACAGTTCACAAACCTACGGTGGCGCTCCACTTTGAAACATTTTTTCTGTTTTCCGCAGCCTTCAGAAGTGTGATTTGAGTTAGTGTTTGCAGCATTTGTTAGAAGTGCAGCTCAAGCGGTATGAATACATTTCTGCCAAGTCAGTCTGGATTAACGAGCGTTGAAGAGAGGGAGGGAAGAACCAGGAATATAGGAAGGAGGAAAGAACCAGAAGGTTGAAGGGATGACAGAGTAAGTGGGAACTTCTGGAAATGGTAAGGGCTTTGAAGAGAGAGAATGTGGCTGACCAGGGACTGAGACTGGCCTAAAGACGGTATAACATGAAGGCTCTCTATTTTACAAAAGCATTGTGATGTATTTTTCACTGACTGCACTTGATTCTCACCCAGTCCTTCAGACTTGATGGGTCAATGAGTCGAGACCTTCGAGTGATGTTCTCCGTGCTGTCACCGAGACAAACACTTGAAGTGGTTCTTCAAACTGTTTCTCATAAATGTTTTAGATATCATCACATTACAGTAGTTGCATCTGTGCTGCTGTTATTGCAGACTTTGCAGTCAGAGGACACTTTTATTGACAGTACAGCAGGGACAATATGGTGGTGAAAAGAACCTAATTAAACTAAAATTGCCACATGAGCACCATGACACCTGCACTAGAATTATGAAGGAATCATTAGTTTAGGGTGGTTAGGGTTGGTTTGAAGTGTTAAGGTTATCGGGTTAGCTAAACAGACTTAAATAACGTAAACACTGTTTTCGCCTAACTTGGCAAATTAGTGGATGTAAGTGAAATTACACACAATAAAGTAACTGTGATAATTGATTCAGGTGATGATTAAACTTCACACATCGCATGTTTCAAATCTCATGCCATGCATCTTTTTCACTTACACAGTTGTCTCCTAGTAACAAAGAAAAGAAAGTCATTTTTTTAAACAACCTTAATGGGGCAAAACTGTAGGTCATGCTGGGAATTATGCCAAAAAGGTAACATAAAAAAAACATATCTATATAAAAAATGTTACTATATTTATTTTGTGCAATGTGTAAAACGTAATACGCCTTCAGTGTTTTAATAATGTATTTTCAAAGTTAAAAAATATTTAACTCAAAAATTAAAAACATAATTTTCACCATTTTCGATGAGCTCTGTGTGTGTGTTGATCAGTGTTCATAAATTAAATAAAAAAAGACTAAATTAAATCTGTTCATCTCGTAAAGCAATCAAGTCTCTTCAGAAGACTTAGATTACCTTACCTTATCAAAAATGAATCACATAGTGAGAGAAATGTTTACAAACATTATACACAATATAACAACGTATTTTGTTCCCCTCATATACAGTATATTTTTTAACATTATGGTATTCAGAATGCAACAGGACTAAAATAATTAAGTATTAAACAAATATAAATTATGGTGGCATTCACTATAATTCCAAAATGGAATTATTTTAAAAATAAAATTTGGCTCACAAGCCACTCTCAATATTAACTGCATTATATAAACCACTTCAGAATAAAATTTGCAGTAAAAGTTTTGGGGAAATTGACATTCAGTGGAGGAACAGAATTCTATCAGGTTTGATTAAAAATATCTTCATTAGTGTTCTGAAGATGAACAAAATCTTAAGGGTTTGTAATGCCATGAAGATGAATAATTGATGACAAAATTTACATTTTTGAGTGAACTCAACTAACCCTTATAGATAGAAAGCTTGGGTCTGAAACATGTAAATAAAAGTTAATATTCATAGATTTAAAAGTATTAAGAAGGCTGAAATGGTTAGTTATAACTACTAATTATTTACTCAAAGCACTTAACGTGGGGGGAGGGGAGAGGGTCTCCTCATCCACCACCAGTGTTCAGCATCTACCTGGATGATGCCCAACACACACCAGGTTAATGGTAAAGATAAAATTGGAATATGGGGATGATTACTAGCCCATGATGGTTAGAGGCTAATAGGCAAATTTGGTCTGGATGCAGAGGTCACACCTGTGATTTTTAATGAAACCTGGTTAACGTTGTTGATAGTAGTGTCACCCTATCACTATACTGGTGTGCTAGGACTCACACAGACCACAGGGTGAGCACCCACTGCTGGCCTCACTAGCACCCCTCCAGCAGCAAACTATTTTCCCAGGAGCTCTCCCATTCAGGTACTAACCAGGCTCAACCCTGCTTGGCTTCGGTGTGTGACCAGTCTTGCGCTACAGGCTGAAGCGACTGCTCCCATTTTAATAATAAACATTTCCTGGGAAATGTATAACCCACCTGTCTGAGCATCCACAGAGAAGTGCGGCTGCCCCTGAACAAGCGTGTACACCAGCCGTGCACTGTTCCCGTAGGTGGGATCATCTGCGTCTGAAGCCGTCACCTGAATGATGGAGGTCCCTGAGGAAGAGTTTTAGGAGGCAAGAAAAAAGACAGTAAGCGAGAAGGCAAAAAAGACAATAAGAGATGATCATTACGGCACATATGAGCACAGGTCATCACGGGACAAGCACATTACATGAAGAGAGACGTATAAAGACTGACAGGTTCTCCTCTTCTCTCCTCTCTCTCTCTCTACCTCCTGCTGCAGTGTGACAAATACAGTATTCACTTTCTCTTCTCCCCAGCCGCACACCTTCTTTCATTCGCGCCTCTGTCTGTCTCACTTCATTTCTCTTCATCTCCTTCTCCAATTCCCCATTTGCTCCCTCTCTCAATCTCTGTGCCTGTTTCTGTGGCCACACTCCCCTGTTCCCTGGACTCCCTCATGTCTCGAATCTCTCTTTCGCTCCTGACAGATATGGACTTTTTCCCAACCAAATAAATCAAAGAGCTCCACGCGAAGGACCGAAGCGGTTTGAAATGAACATATATATGTACAATGGAAAGAGAACTACGTTTCCCATGGGGCAACGGCTGACAAGCTCAGAGGGACCGCGGGATTTGTGGGAGCAGCTGTTGCTGTTTTCAGACATCAAAGGCCTGACAGTGTCACCATGAGAGCTTGTGGGTTGAGGGGAGGGTGCCGTCTGATTAAAGATCTTTCACAGGTAGTTAAGAAGCGGCAAGTAGAAGACGGTAGGAGAACGAGAGCGAGGGAGAGAGACATTGTCACTGTAAACGAACAATCAGATAGGCAGATCAAAAAACAGATGTGACTGCCGGGTTGATGCAACATGCACCGGCTCAGAGAAATCTATTCATATTCAATCTGAGTGGAACTGAAGAAACATGCCACAATTTAGGCTGATAACGCATTCACACTGATAAAATATTCGATTTGAATGGCTCTCTGGTTTCGTTTACCTCAGCAAGGGTTCGAGCATTCAGATGCGGTGGAGAATATTTCTTGTCTTTTGCTGAGATCCTTTGATATTAATTAAGCCCATTTCAGGCAAAACAAAACAAGCATGACTGTCTAGGGGTAATATTTGGAGGACGCCTCAAACGGACGTAACATCGATAAACGTAAGAGGTTATTTCACAGAATGAGCGTCATTAACATTTAAACGCTTCAAATTATAGGGAGCATTTTCCTGGGCTTGTCATCCCAAGATTTTTGGGCCAGCATGAATCCTGCATTATTCAAAAATCATTGACATTCACCAAGAAAATGTGCTAGCGGGGATGAGCATATGTTGTCTTCCGCTACCTATGTTTGCCATCTCGGGTACTGTGGCGCTGTAGGGTCCTTCCTCGAAGACAGGTGGGTTGTCGTTGATATCCTGCACTCTAATGATGAACTGGGAGGAGGGCTCCAGGGCACGCTCTGTCTGACTGTCTGTTGCTGTGGCAATCAGCCGGTATTCGTCCTTCTCCTCCCGGTCCAAAGGCTTGGTTACGTGGATGTTGCCCGTGTTCTCGTCAATCACAAACACTGACCCCGCCCCCTCGCCCCGCAGCACGTACCTAGTGCGTCCATCACCTCTGTCCATGTCAGTGTGAAGCTGATGAGGAGAAAAAGAGAAAGGTTGAGATTACAAGAAACTGAAGGGTTCAGAAGGACTAATATGCTGTATTCACAGTGCTGGGTAGATTGTAGTCCATTAGTGATTCCAAATTAGTAACCAACTATATTACACATTTTAGCTTATACAATTAGCTTTTTTGTTATTTTTAGATTACAAATCACCTGCCCCAATTGATTGATCATGAAAACCGTGTTTACGTGCTAAAGTCGGGTGCCCAGTGCATCTACCATCCCAGAAATTGTTTTCCTGTTTAGCCTTTCTCTGCAAGCTGCTCAGATTACGCTCCCCATAATGTAAAAAGGAGATCTTATTATAATATTATCGCCTCTTAATCTGCAAGTTTCAACCCTCAGCGCCCTCATTATATTTCGCCAGCAACAATGACAAACTAGTTCTAACATCATCTTTAAGCGCAGTATACATCAAAGGGAGCCTAATTTAGTTTATCAGAAGTTTAAAGGGCCCCTATTATGTATGTACAAAAAAAGAGTCGAGTCTGACTCATTGAAACTAGTGGTTTTTAAAAAGAATCACAGGCCGTTTCATGTTAACGTCAACATGAAACATTAGCATACTGCCTGCCCACTTATTGCATGCACAGACTTGGGAAAACTTGATTTTCATGTAGGTCTGAATGAAAATGCAAATTATTTTTTTTTGCCACTAGGTGACCTATCGGTAAGCCCCTCCCCTTGAACGCATCTGAGCTAATGACAGCGGAGTATCAGTTGCACAGAGAGTGGAACTCTGACAGCTGTAGGTTTCAGAGCCATAGAGAAACACTGGAAGACCAGAATCGCATATCTGTAACATATATATGTAACCTATTGTAACAGTATCTTTTTTATGGGGTGTATACTTCAAAAAAGGACAAACAATGTGTCTGGGGTAATTGTAACACTGATTCTAAATATCCTGAGAGGATAAGGTATATCATTTATTTTATTCAATTCCCTGAATCTTAAAGAGAGCAAAATTTCAATCCAAATGAAGAAAAAACAGTAACTCTAGTGTGATTATGAACATTTTAAAATGTAATATAATCAAATGACAACTACTTTATTTTTGAAATGCAATTATGCAATCCAGATTACATGTGATCAATTACTACCCAGCACTGAGTATACAGAGGAGCCTAAAGCAATAACAGAATAAAAACAAAAAAAATAATCTTGAAATACAGACTCCACTTTGACAGATGAGGACTTCAGGGGTTCGTTTGCAGACGGTACAGATGGGCGGTAATAATCACACAGCCTTGCATGAAGCGCTCATACTCAGGGCCTTGATTGCGGGTGGAGTCTGGTTACCGGATCAGCAGCAGCCTACGACTAAGGAGCCTTCATGCAGTGAGCAAAGCCTGGGCTGCATAGGGAGCGTGTGACGCTCAGAGAGAAGAGTGTGGTGAACGCATCAGCATTCATCCTCATTACCGCTTCTACGTGGCCAGAATATGGCTGCTTAAAAAGACCCCATAACAGCACAACTTCAACAAAAAGTGCCACACAGCAAGTTTGGAAGACAAATGGGAGCGTGTCCTATGTTTGCAGGCATTCGAGTGTGGAAAGAGCTGAGTGTGTTCCCTCAATGGAATCAAAATGGAGATTTTTTTTGGAATCAGAATATTCATTGGCTTTCCTAGATTGAATTTTGGGACAAAACAAGTGGTTGTGTAGATGTAAACCCCCGAAGAATGTCCTGACATTCGGTGGGCAGTGATGAGGAAAAGTGTGAGAAGGCACATTCTGCTCAGTGATACATACATTCCTGTGTATGATAGCCAGGCCAAATGCAACAAGCTGGCAAGCAATAAAACAGTTTTTCCATGTCAAAGGTTGCTCACATTGAGGTCTTCATGTCGATGCACTGCTGGTTGATAGTAGGCGTTTCTACTCTGCTATCTGCATCACAAAGCTTTTCTCAGTACGTTCATATGTAGTTTAAAAGTTCAACTATAGTCATGCTTAAGCAATAATTTAAATGTAAATGCTTTGTACTAGGCAGATTTGTGCACAGTTGGACTGACAGATCAAAAATCAAGCATGTATTACTTGAATGAATGCGTAAGTACTTAACTATTGAGTTATTGCATTTCATATTGTTTCATATTTTATTATTATTATTAATTAATTTGTAATCATATTAAATAATATAAGTCATGAATTAATCACATTTTCCTGAGGCCAATAAGAATCACAAAAATGTACAGTAGGTCAAATAAATCAATGAATGAATAAATAATGCTTTGGTTAATTTTTGTAAAGATGAACCAACACTCGCAGATCATGTGACTGCAGCATGACCTTATTCAGCATGTGTAGTTATTATAATAATATACAGTATTCCTGTTTCTTTTTTCCCACTCTTTTTTAATAACTCTTTTGGTCTTGAGGTTTTTGCAAAAAATAAAAAATAAATACAACCCCAACATTATACACTGCCTCCAAAAACTTCATCCATTATTAAAAAATTCGGATGAGTGTCGATCTGTAGCAAGCATTTACATAGGAAAGGATGACAAATATGTAAACAAACAGATAAAAAAAAAAAGCACATAGGAAAATTTTGTTACGAGTGTGAAATTAGATTTTCCTGAAACAATCGTTTACATCAGTATAGCTTTTTACTAACCAATTTTGCTCAAAGCATATTGAAAGAGTGATGATGGTGGGGTTTATACAATCAGCCTCTACCTGAATAATGCGACAGCAGGTTTATTTCGCCAGAACTCCCACCACACACCAGTTATCAGTGGAGAGTGGACAGTGTGAAGTAGCCAATTATATGGATGATTAGGAGGCCATGATGGAGTGAGGCCAATTTGACCAGGGCATACTGCTTGCATACCTACTCTTCAAAAAAGCACCCTGAGATTTTTAATAACCGCCAACAGTCAAAACCTCAGCTTAGTCTCTGTTTATACCTGATATTAAATCCGTTCTGGGTTATCTGATGACAGCTGGTCAGCTGAGACAAATCACTGTCACAAGCCACTGCGGGTTCTTTGATTTCAGGGCTACAAACACTACTTATTAAGTCAAGACATGTATTTTTTTGGTGCTCTTCAATATTATATAAACATTTTATTAGCAACATCAAAATACATATTTTAATACAATAAAAATAACTCATTCAACTTAATATTATATATAAAATACATACTGTATAAGATAATTAAATATATTTTAAATTATACGTTATTCCTGTGATGTCATATCAGCATCAGAAATATGCTCATTTGGTGCTTGTGTTAACATTTCTTACTATTATTATTATCCATGTTTTATATTTTTTGTGGAAACCAGAATATTAAAAAAAAAAAATTGTATTCTTTATATTATGTCTTTGCTCATTGTTTTATCAATTTAATGCATGCTTGCTAGATATTAATAAGTATTCCTTTCTTTAAAAAAAAAAAAGAAAAAAGATAGTACAGTATACATCTAGTATACATTTATTCGTTATAACTGTGAAAACAAATGAGAAATATGTGCTATCTACTAAGTCACAACACCTTTTGGACCCCACACCTGTATTTAGGCACTGACCACTTATGATCAGTCTGTCCAAAACGGATGTTAACACCAGGTGTTAGTCAGTACCTCTGCTTCAGCTGGAAATCAGTCGGGATATCTACGTGACTCCCAGTCCAGGTGTGGCGTGTGGTTTCTAGTGAGAGCGGCAGCCATGAAGCTGTTGCTGTGTTGTGGCTCTGGAATTCCTGATTCCATTAATTCCGCCTTGAGCTCTCGGTCAGTCAAGTCTGCCAGCGGCTTGCCGTTCCAAGCCCAGGGTTCTTAACGAAGGGCCTTAATGACCCGCATTAACGACAGGCCTTAACGACAGGACTTAACGAGGCCCTTAATGAAGCTGCCGCTATCGTTAAGGCTGGCGATGGCGGGATGATGAAAGACGCTGAGAATCCCCTCTGTGTAGTCATGGAGAATGAGAGGAGCATGTCCTTTTGTCCCTGGCACCGACCTGATCGAAGCGACCTCCGCGACACTCCTTGTGATTTACACGTCCAATAACATCGACGTAGCGACACAGCTCAAAGCAAACACACACGCGGACTCAAGGACAGACACACAGCATGATGCGCAACTGCACACACACACTCTCTCTTCCAACCAGATGCCTGACCACATTAGGGAAAGAAAAAAAAACAAGCATGATTTTAAACATTCGCACCATTATTGGCTCTAGCGAGATTAGTATATCGGTGAATGAAGTCTAATATCTACACAGGCAGACCCCTTAATAAAGGACTTGTCAAAGAGGCAGTTGACTCAAAAACAAGACATTAGGAAAAGCAACTGAATTATACATGAAATGGCATCAGAAAGGTCTAATTTATGCAGCGGCATCCAGCTGACCATAATATGCATTCAAATTAGCCATGTAAATTCTTGGCAGACATCCTGTTTCAAGGACAGATTTTCTGCTTCTTTTGTATACATGGGCATTATCATTAGACCTCTAAATCAACTAAATTACTTATATTATAAAGTAATGTTCTTATACTCATATAGTCAATTTCATATTTTTGCAATAACCATAAATCATGAACTGTGGGAAAAAATATTCAGTGTCAACCTCTAAATCACTTAAATAACTTATTCGGGTATACTCAATTTCACATTCCTGCAGCACAATAAATCATAAAACATTGGGAGAGGGGAAAAAAATGTATTTCGCATCTGTGCATTAACCTAATGAATGTGTTTTCCTGGGCAGATTTATTTAGCGCCCCGCGAGTTGGGAGAAACAGTGTTTGAGAAAATGGCACTTCAGCCATCATGTGAAATGGGTTTTGACTGCTCTAAACAGCAATGCGGTGGCCTGGATACCGAGAGGCCATCTACACACATAACCATTACAGAAACACACACTCCGATACACACAGATCTCAGCGTGTTATGAGTTTCAATCCCCCTTTGGCACCGGGGAATCTTATCAAAGGCTTTAAGGCTGATGGGAGAGAATCCTCGTCTCCTTCACGTCTGAGTGAGGAAGATGAAGCTTGTGCGCTTCTCCTCAGAGGAGCTCAGCAACACATGACTCACTAGCCCCATTGAGATGTGTTACTTAAAAAGTGATGCGTTTTTCTCATTCATCATCATCACTATTATTGTTAAGGTGGTCCTTTTGCTTTGTCACTGCTCCACTGTCTTGTCAAAAATAAGACAATAAATTAATAGTAGAAATAAAAAAATATTTATTTATAATATTTAGCTTATAATGACAATAAATGATTTATAAGATAATAATAATATGTTTATATATTATTATATATTTATATTGACTGCTTTTAAGATAATAATAATAATAATAAAAGTATAATATATGTCCAAGAGTTAATAAAAAACATATGATCCACATTTCACTGTTATATCTAATTCTAAATTAATTACATCATAATTACATACTTATAATCAATATTTTAATTTAATTCAATTTGTATATTTTTTTATATTACAATTACAAAATTTAACAATTAAACTATTTTAATCTAAAAAAGTAAGTATATATATATATAGACCAACAAATAAAAAATAAATTATTTTTCTTATTTCGTAAATAATAGATAGTTTTTTAATTCAAAATGAATGCCTAATTCAATGTGTTACTTGCTATATCTTTGAAATTGTTTTCACACTAAAATTTACTAGCAGTTTCTGAGTGAAATCTGTCCATACACTCAATCTTTGTCAGCGTGCCCATGAAAATGAAAGCTGCCAGAAAGCATATCAGTATTGAGAGATTCACTAAAGTAGCATCATAACAACTTTCAAAACAAATCAAATGACAAACCAGACAATCTATTACACATCTATTTTATTTCTGTTCTGGCACGGTGACAGGTCTCTTTCGCAGGTGCAGTGTGGGAGAATTCCAAATCGGGGTGACCTTGCTTGGCTAACTCTCCACTCTTGGCCCTGCTGCATGACTAAGAGCAGGCGTGACTGTGTCTTCTCACCCAGACTGACCTTCCATCTGTCTGGCCCCCAGCTAGAAGCAACCTCGCATCCCTCACTGGATCTCCTCTGCCAGGCTGCTCCACACCTGCAGCCCCAAGGCCCAGCTGAGAGTCCACGACTGTGGGGCCGACACAGAGCTTTAGAGGCGCCCTTATCTATCCACTGACACATAATTAACATCATCCCTGCCAGCCCAGATGCACTGACCGCATTATTAAAGCTGTTTACCCTGGCGTAGCCTGCCACTGTAACACCCAAGCACCAGACTTCAGGCTCTAATCATGGAAATCAGACAGAAAAATGGAATTTACAGTATATCACAGCAAATTTGGAATTAATAAATCAAAAGTATGACTCTAAACTTTATCAAATCGCTATATAGACTACTGTCTCTGAATGTTAAAGTACAAAAAGACTATTTTAAATAAAGCACACTCTCAGAAATAAAGGTACAAAAGGTGTCACTGGGGCGGTACTTTTTCAAAAGGAACACTTTTGTACCTATTAGGTTAAAATATGTACACTTTAAGAACTAATTTGTAACTTTAAGGTACCAAAATGGAGCAAACAAGTACCTTTCGAAAAGGTACTGCCCCAGTGACAGCTTTTAAACCTTTTTTTCTGAGAGTATTCTGTGTGAATGAACAGCATGATTTTGTCTAACACGTTTACTCACGCAAACATGACACTTGAGGTGTTTTAGTGTCTGCTGTCTCATCATCAAGACACTTCATCTCCAGAGCTGCTCGCAGCTCATTTTAGGAGTATTTCACTATTTCATTATTTGATAAAAAAAAATATCGTCATAACACAGAAGACAAAACAAAAACTTTTTGTGTCACGAAAATTGTCAAAATAATTACTATTGTAAAGTAGATTGTACTTTTACTAATAATAAAATTGTTATTCTTTATTCTTTAATGATGTATACATTTTAAATTTGTATAGCTTATTACAAGCAATAAAATCAAAAGCATTAATTACATAATGTATAAATAAATAAAGGATTTTACAGGGTGCTAAAACAGGAAGGTTCAGTTTATCTATGCTTAAATCCGTATGAGGACCAATGCGATTCAAAACGTAAGCACTATGAGAACTAGGTGAGAATGGTATCTTACAGTTGATTTCACAAGTGGGGTTGAGCTGCAGTTACAGGTCAGCAGTGTCACAGCGCATCCTGGTTTCATCCACACTTTTAAACTAATGCTCCTAGCAAGCTAGTAGGGGTGCTGTGGTTAGTTGCTAGTGCTGAGTCTGATAATCGAGGTGTTGTTTTTGTCCGTGTTGTTTTTGTCAGGCTGAGCCGAAACTGATGTAATGCCATCTGACTCAGCTTGGCCCAACACCCAACAACGTCCATCACCCGCGTGTCACTTGTGCCCACGTTTGCCGGTCACATGAGTAGTTGTTTCACATCATCAGCAAGTATTTTTCCAATTTGCTGCTGTTGTTCAGCCTCCTTCATGCATCATTTATGATCAAAACCATCTTTATTTGGCACAAGTTTATGCAAATACCAGTGGTTATTATCATAATCAGCTGAAATAGGAAGAAAGAGCGCGTGGTTGGTTTATGAATGTGTTTAACTTTAATGGGTTGGCTTTGAAGCCGATGCTATATACTTTAGCTTTATTTACTTTAATATTTTTAAGAGGAGAGCATGTGGGCAGAGAAAGGGCACGAATCCTCATGCAAATCTTTTCTGGGTATTTAAAGGGCAGTTTGCTGACTTCTATGCCATTGTCTGACAGTGCCAAGATGAGCGACCCTGTGCCAAATACTATACATCACTTAACTGCAAAAGACTGAGCTTCTTATTTTAATTGTTCTAAGCGTGACTTTGAGTAGGCTGTATGAATAAATGTCCAAACAATAGCAACTTGGTGCTTTTCCAAACACTTTGCATATAAAATGCTATGCAGTTTAAAAATAGCAAGCGCCGGTGTCCCTGGAGAAGCGTTAAGCATTTTTATTAACCATTAGGGTGCAGTCCCTTTGAAAGTGGTCATCTCTGTGCCTTATCCCCTGTAAAGGAGAAAACTGCTTGAAAAATGCTATTTTTATATTGAACACATATAAATATGCTTTCAAATATCAGAATTTAGTATGTGGAGTGGATTTTTCTTTTTGCAGGTTTCTACTTTACACCAGTAGAGAGCGACAGATTAAATCATTCATGCAAGTGATTAAAAAATGCTATGGGAGCCAATTTCTGCCACTGAATAAAAAAAATAAAAAAAGGTTATTGTGACTTTTTATCTCACATTTCTGACTTTTTTTTTTCAGAATTGCATGATACAAACTCGCAATTCGGATTTATTTTCTCACAATTGCGAGATATGAGGTCAGAATTGTGAGTTATAAAATAGCGATTGCGAGATATAAAGCTAGAATTGTGATAATAAAACTATGGGTCATTTCTTATGGTTAATTATCATGATGGTTTATGTTGTGTTAAACAATCTATAACTTCCATAGGCCATTTTATTTACCTGCTGCAATAATCTCTTTTATGTTAATTTCCTCAGAAAATACTGATGCAACAAATTAAGTTTATTATGTAGGCCTAAATCATTTGATTTTTAATTGATTGACAGCCTTAATAATATAGAGATTTTGAAGCTCGGCTCATGGAGTTCAAAGACTTGTTCTGACTGTAGCCTCCGGCTTCACGCTATAATATTGATGATGTGCCTTTCGCAGTTCACAGGCTGTTAGATGCACATCTGAAAAATACACATGTAGTCATTCATACCTGCAAAAATCGCCATTTGAATAATCATGTTTACAGTAAAAGCCACAGGTCATTTTCCCTCACTCAAAGCATGACTCTATTCAATAATCTCTCTTCATCTCTCTCCCTCTCTCGGTGGCATTGCCCTCACTCAGGGGCAGTAGGCATGGTTAAGCAGAGCGGATGGCCAGCCTCAGCTGAGAGGATTCAGAATAAATATTAGCTCAAGGTCATGCACTGTATTCACACTGGACTATACATAATAATGAGTTAGCCCTCCACATGAGCATCTCCTGTCTGAGCATGAGCGAAGTCCTACAGTCCTCCAGCTGCAAATTACTGACAGTGAACTACATCTAAAGCCTTTATTCCAGAAAACCTGCGAGTTACATAAAGTCTTCAATGTTGAAACTTGGCTTTACCAGGGTTTCCCAACCTTTGGGGCCACCACGCCTGTTTGATTTTAGTGGAAATTATTATGATTTTACTCAGAGCCATAATCAAGAAATTTTCCGTTTACACAATGTTCTTGGATTCCCTCTACAGTGTGCACCAGTATTATTGGTGACATAAAGCTAAAACAAAATATAAATATTAGTTTGACTAGTTCATCAAAAATGAAAAGATCTCCCATCATTTACTAACCTTCAATTTCAAGTTCCAAACCTTTCTTCTGTTGAAGATAAAATAAAATATTTTGAAGAATATTGCTAACCAGCACTTACCGGTAGCCAATGAATTCCATATGGAGAAAAATACTATGGAAGTTTATGACTGTTACCTGTAGGTTGGCAACATTCTTCAAAATATCCTTTAGTATTCAGATTGAGATTTGGAACAATTCAAGTAAATGATGACAAAATTACATTTTTGGCTTAAATTTGTCTTTAAAAACTGAAATAAAAATGTATGGGGAAGTATTAAAATTACAAAAATGAGAAAAAAATTAAAGCTACAGTAAACTAAAGTATTAAAATTGTAACAAAATTACCACTACAAAAAAAAAAAAGTTAACATAAAATAACACAGCTGCACTATTTTTAGAGAGTCTGTATAAAACCCTGCACTCTTGTCCATTCTAGTTTTTTTGTACTCCCGATGTAGGAGCATGCCCTGTGTGAATGGGATGTTAATTAAAAAGCCATGGGTAAATACCAGACGGAATGCAGCTTGGGCCAAAAAAATTCTTTGTTTCTTGTGAAAATTCCAGGATTCACAAATGACTAGAATCACTCTTGATGTATCTGAGGAAACGTATTCCAAAAGATGCAATGGCAGGTAATTCGGTCAGTCTACACAAACTGTTCAAAGATGCATGGGGAAATGAAGCTTGTGAAGCATATCATTTGTAAAAAAAAAAAAAAAAAAAAAGTGAAAACCAAACTGCTGCCCAATGTGACAATCACTATGGAGCACCAAGTGTGACCTGACTAATTTCATGCACCGTGTGAAATGGGTGACACAAAATGCAGTATTTCATAACAAAATACAGTCACACTTTAATGTGTTTCATATACAGATTGACAAAAGCTAGCAGAATTTTGTCACCGGAACCTTTCCATTTTGACTGCGAAAGGTGTTATCGACAAATTGAAAAGTCACTCTTGTGTGTGTAACTTGAGAGAACCTGTGTGAATTTTGTGCATGAAATGAGCCTCTGCTTAATATTCTGTGTAACTGTATTTTGTCATGTTTGCAGTATTGCATTTTCATGTCACAAAATTAATTTGGTTCAAGAAATTAGTCAGGCTACAATTGGTTCTCCATAAATCAGCCTTTTAGAACACATTTGATGTTTAATATGCAGTTGTTGTTGTTGTTTTGATGTTAAATGTTTTTTTATGTTAAATGTGAAAGACATCTCTTATGCTCGCCAATAATGCATTTATTTGATTAAATACACATTAAAGATGCATTAAATGCTGCAAAATATTATTACAATTTAAAAGGACTGTTTCTTTATATATTTCAAAATGTAATTTATTCCTGTGATAGCAAAGCAGTGATTCATCCAGTCGTCTGTGTCACATGAACCTTTAGAAATCATTACTTGTTTGGTCTTTTTTATTGCTATTATGAATGCTTAATATGCTTAATATTTTAGAGTTTTTATTTCAGAATTCTTTGATGAATAGATGATGACATTATAGGTGTATTTAATGCCATTTTTGATGTTTTTTAAAAAAATTATTACTGACCACTTTCGTACAGTATACAATAGGGATGATTTTGAGATTTTAAAGTGTGCACTGCTTACCAACGCAACACCACTGAAATAGATATAAAAACCAATACATCAAAATATCCTGTTGCATATTGCAGTCGTGACTGGTAGAAGAAAAACTTTACAAAGATTTACATGCAAGAGACGGCTTTTATCGCCTGTCACGTTGTTGCATCACGTTACGCAGATTGTTTCTCTGTTGTGTGAGAGAGAATAACAGTTTAAGTTAGGTATCAAAAAATATCTGAATGCCATGTGATAGCACCACTTGTTAGAGAAATGAAAATAAGTTCACGTTTACATGTGATGAAAGTTCGGGTAAAGGGAGAAAAAAGCACTTGCGTGTGTGGCATTATCTTGATTTTAAAGATACACAGGAAGAGGCAGGGAACAGAATAAAGAGAAAGGAGAGGAGAGAATGGCTTAGACATGTTCTCTTTGAATTCCACTTATAATAGACTCAAGATCCTCCCCCTTCCCCCTCTCCTCTACTTCTCTCTTTCAGCTCCCACTCTCAGAACAGAAACACGTTTGAATTTCTTCTCCACAGGGGTTTATAATAAAATGGTATTTAACCACGCTCTATCTCTCTCTCTCTCTCTCTCTCTCTCTCTTAGCGCTGCCTCTCTCCTGCATCCTACTCTTTCCTTGTTTCCTGTGCTTTCTCGCTGTGCTTTTTCTCCTTTTTTACAGAAATCCTTTATTTTGCAAAGGATCCCTGTCACTCGATTCCAAGGTCATGAGTTTGCATATACAGTGGAGGCCAAAAGTCTGAAGTTACACTGAAAATCTGGGGTTCAAAATCTAATTTAAAGGAGCAGTTCACTCAAAATAAATAAATCATGTACCCTTTCTCACCTTCATGTCGTTCTAAATCTGAATGACTTTCTCTCTTCGGCAGAACACAAAAGATGTTCTGATATATGTCTATACTAACACCACTGGAGTGTCCAGCTGACTATCAATGAACAGGACAGTATGACAAAAAAAAGTTATCTTTTTTGTGTTCTTCAAAGGAAAGTCAGTCACACGGGTTATTTTCCATCTTTTGCAGCATCTCACATTTGACGCTTTAATCTAAAATGCAATGCTCAAGTCTTAAAAAGTGTTTTTTTTCCACTCTCAAGTTTTTCAATGCCAAAACATATTATGGTGTAAAAACATTTAAGATTCTGTAGTATTCATAAGACACTAATCAAATGTATTAGTGACACTGAGCACCGTAGAACACAAACTTGTCATTAAAACAAAAAGCAGACAAACCGGATACTTATCACTCAAATGGTTTTGCTAATAATATCATTTATAACAAAGAATGTTATAGCATTCTCACTAATGGTCTCCGACTTCTGGACCCCACTGTTTGTGTTTTCTGCGTTGACCCTCTCCTCCCCTCTCATGTGCATTTCCAGCTCATTTGCTCCGCGGCATTAACCTTTCGACATTTTCTCATTCCTGGCTCATCTCTCTGTCCATCCGTCATCTCCGCCGCCCACCCCGTCGCTCATCTCGACAACTCAGCATCATTCCTGCAACTTCCTTTATCATTTACCTGTGCGCCCCTCCTTTTCTTCTCTCCCTCTCTCTCCTTGTCAGTCTCTTTCTCTCTCTAATTGCTCTCTCTCTCCTGCTGAGCTCCAGCCCGAAGGCTAAATGATTTTCACTGCAAGAGACAGAGTGAAAGAAAACACAAAGCCATTCCGAAAGAGACATTCCGCAATTATTACTGATGATCTCTCTCGCAGCGTGTGTGTGCTGTAACTGTTGCCCCTGCTTGCTCTCTTTCTGTCGCTCACCCTCTGTGTCTGATTCTCACTTTATTCTCATTTTTACTCATCCCCCTCCTTTGCTTTGTAGTGATATTTAATTCTATTTGGATGTGCAGTGTTTTAGAACAGCTTGTTGGCCATGCTCTTAGGAACGAAAGTAGACAAGCCGTGTGTGTGTGTGGCCAGATCGTGCATGCTACGCCATATTGGGCCCCCAAGAGACACACCCCATTAAAATGCTAGTGACAGCCACCATCTACCCCTGCCAACACCTAACATATTCAAAATGCTCCCAGAGTGCTCGAGAAATAAGAAATATAATAACCCAGCTTGCCAGTGCCGCAAACGCATACACAGCACGAAATTTGCACATGCTCCAAGGTTACTCAATTTCACCAGCTTGGAGCTCCACGGTGGCATCCGAACCTCATCTTTTTCATCCCAGAAAATACGCACCGTGCCTAAAAACGTGCTCCTGTTGAATTCAGTTATGGATTTTATCAACAGATTGTCTCAGATCTTGTTTTTTTTTTTTTGTTGCATGAAGCGGCACAGGTGGTCTCGCTGATCATCGGTGAGGATCCCTCGTGACAGCCCAGGACCCTGGAGCTTGCGGAAAGAGTGCAGGGGTTCAGGCAGCTGGTTGCTGCTGCAGTGTGTCTTTCCTCCGAGGAACAGCTTGATAGGTGGGTGCATAACATTACAAGGTTGCCTGGATAGTAATCTCCAGCACCTAAGCATACGGTAGGAGCACAAGGCCATCAACACGCTCGTACCCTCTCACAACATACTTAACGTTCATTCTTGACATGACAGAGACTTTAGTTCAATGATGGATTGGGATTTAAAAACCAACATTGGACCATCACAACCCATTTAGGATCATTTTCACTATAGCAGTCATTTCCATTTCCAAAAGTTAAATTACGGTGAAGTTTGAAAAGGCATAAAAGACAGATGTGAGATATAAAGTCACAATTCAAAAAGTCATATTAAGAGATCACAACTGTGCGAAATAACACAGTCTCAGATATAAAGTCACATTATGTGATATAAAGTCATACCGTGAGATATAAAGTCACAATCTTGGGAAACAAAGTTGCAGCTGAGCGATATAAAGTCACATTGTGAGTCATGAGATATAAATTTATATATAACGGCACATTTTTAGATGCAATATAAAGTCATTTTGATAGATATGAGCTCCGTTTTATTAAAGACACATTTGGGATACAGTATATAAAGTCACATTGTGAAATAGATCTATCTGTCTATCTAACTGTCTATTTATCAACTAATTGTATGTACTTTTTACAAATTGTAAATGTACAAATATGTATTTAAAGTACATTTAAATTCACATTTTGAGAAATGAGAAATGAGTTACAATTAAATGAGAAATAAAATCACAATTTAAAACCAAAATTACGTTGCAAAAGCAGCATTAATAAGATACACAATGACTGAAGCATCTCTGGTAATGCCGAGTGAGACTTTAAGATCAAGAAGTTTCATGTTCAAACTAATTTTCATGAACTGGGTCAGTGTGATTTGCTTTCATTATGTTCTTTTACTGAATTTATTAGGCTGACCTGTACTGTACAGTGCTATTAATATAACACCATCCCCCCAACATTTGGCCTCTAGCAGGTGAGGAGATTCACGGGCAGACAAATAGCAGCAGAAGAGCGATGGGGCAGCCAGCGGCAGGAAAGGAAGTATAGCACCCTGCGGCCAGTCAATGAACGACGCCTGGTGGCATAACCACAACCTGCTACAAGGTCACTTTCAAAAACCTTAACACTCACAGTCCCTCGATGGTGAAACAAGCTCCTAACCCTTATACAAGATCCATGGCAATTCTCAAAACACATCGGAAAACAAACTGCACTTAACTGAGTGAATGCTTGAAAGAATAGTAGTGGACAACCCCAGTCTAAACTAAGGTCTTAGTCAGTGAGACCCTAATCTGAAATATCAAATTACTATTGGGGGAAAAGGTTTCAAAAGCCACCCGACTGGAGATAGCTGAGCTCCCATGAAATTACAGAAATCAAGTGTTTGTGAGTGTTTTTAAATGGATTTCACATTTAATAGTGTTTTGATTCACTTGTCGTGAGAGGATTTGAGAATATGAACTGAAGAAAGTGAAAGATTAAAGCTCAGAATGCTGCTTAGATATTCTTCTGGACAGAACTGTTTCAGAATTCTGCGAGGATATTTCTTAAGGCCTAACTGCATTTGTTGCTATTTTAAAAATGTCAGACTAATGACTGTGTTACCTCTCATTTTAGTTAATTCGGCAGGACGAACTACATAACATCACAGCTGCTTGTGCATTGAATTTACACTGACTGTTTCCAGTCCTCCTCACCTAATATTTTCAGTCATATCAATACTTAGATGGGAAAATTTGATTTAAATTTACTTTTAAAAATTGGTACTGCCCCCTAGATATACATCTGCCAACCTATCTGTCCCATTAAGAGTGGAATCGAACATGTCTTTTAAATTCAAAGTAATTTTGTGAATTTGTCCTGAGTGAAAAAGATAGAACATTAGATAATTAGACAGAAAGATAACATAATGACATATAGATAGACCGAACGACAAGACAGAATGACAGAGACAGAACACTATACAGAAAATAAGAGGTACCAAGAGATTCAGATAGATACAGTGACAGATAAAGAGAGAGATGCTGTACTCTAGACAGATAGATAGATAGATAAAAATAGAATGCAATAACTGACAGATACAGAATAAAATAATGAAGAACAGGGAGACAGACAAAAGAAAACAATGAAAGAAAACAAAAGAATGACAGAAAAAAGGACAAAAGAACAACAGACGGAATAAAAAAAATGAAGAACAGACATACAAAATGATGAGAAAATATGGAGATTACGTAGGAAGGGTTAGACAGACAGAATGAAAGATTAACAGACAAAAAAAAGAAATACGGACAGAATGAGAAAATGAAAGAATAAAATGAAAGAACAAAAGCCAGAACATAAAAACAATGGACAGAACAAATTAAACAGAACGAAAGAATGACACAGAGAAAAATAACTAGACAGAACAAAAGCATGATAGTATCAGAAAGAAAAAAAGAAAGCAAAAGAAATATGGACAAAAAAGAACAATGAACAGAATTAAAGAAATACAGACAAAACGACAGACAGAACGGTTTAAGGACAGACAGACAAAATGAAAGAGCAGACAGAATGATAGACGTGAAAAGAATTGAAAGACAGACGGAAAATCAATTATTTAATTATTTAATGCCAAGTCAAAGTTTGGGCTTGCACAACTATCCGTGTCGAAAATAAATCATATTCAAGAGTACACGCTTACCTTATAGTAAAATAAAAAGCGAATTTGGCGTGCTGTCTTTGGAGCAAAGCCGGGAGAACGGCGAACTCCGAACCCTAAAGATTAGAACCCCAGTGTGGGCAAGAGTTCGGCGTTCGACTCGGGCCCCCCCGAGGAAGCGTAAAATAGAAGAAAAGGCAGAGGTGGGGTGCACGAAAGCGAGATGCGGGAAAGATAAAAGCCGGGATATTTATAGTGAAGGGAAAAGATTCGATTGGGTGTGAATTAACAAGGAGATAATTAGATGATGGGCTACCAGCCGTGCGTGATTGACTTGTCCAGCCATCCTCTCGAAATGACATTTATTTGCAAAAACATCCACGTAGAGTAGCACAGAATTGCCAGTGAGCTTTGAGCAAAGACTCCTCTGCACCACACAAAAGAGAAAATGTCCACCAAAACATGTTGCTAACAAAACAACTGTGGCATTATGTATCGAATTTGTAAACCACAACATTTCCAATCAAAGCCAATCAAACAAAACCCAGAGGAGGGTAAAGGGCTGGGACACTTAAAGAGATAATCAAGAGACCCCAAGCACCAAAACAACACTTCCACAAACACAAAACCACAGAGGAACGATGGTGCTTTCAAGCACTTCAAGTACCAAATCTCAATCATGCCACTTTTATTTTGTACATCTAAATTACGCCTGTTAGGAACAGCCAAGGGAGGCCTACGGTTTTCTGAGCGTTGGTACGGTGGAGTGCAAATTTGTTTTCCCTATGCATCACATTCTAGCCTTGCTTTCAGATGCAAAAGATGTGCTAATTTATGTCCATACATTAAGATCAAGAAGAAACTACATTCATTATGGAATACAGAAGAGCATATATTGTTATCATAAAGTCTCTGCTTATGCTCTCCAGCAATGACATAAACATATGGTTGCTTGTTATGCCAACCCCCCAATTTGATTATCATTTAACATAGCTATAATTGCATATAATTGATGTTACCTACCATAAAATATGTTAAAATGCATAATGGCCCAGTACGGTATTTATAGACGCCGTAATGAGTATATGAACGCACGCTCCAAATGCTGAATCTGTGATTAGCTTCGTGCTGCAGATTGAGAGCGCTGTGGCACTTGGCACGTCTGCCGCGGGGCTACATAGTTCACTTCAGCCCTTTATTAAATCATAATCATCTCGGTTATAAGGCGCAGCAAAACATGTCCCCAATTGATCCAACAGACAGCAGTGCAGACGGCTCTGCATAGGGTCGAAGCAGCAAGATTAAACATCCGTAAGAGCATTAGGACACATAAGAGCATTAGGTGTGTACATAACACACACAACACATGCTCAGGCTCAAAAAGGGTTCAGCCGTAGTGTTAGATACCGTGAAGGATGCTCGGTGAGCAGGGAACTATCAGTGACAGCATTGCCACCTGTTAAGCATACCATATTGGCTCTAATGACATACAGGACTGTCCATCTGTAGCAATGGTCAACAGCACCTAGGGCATTTTTAGTCTCGCAAATGCTCATTCTTTCACTCTGCCGCTTACTCTTACTCTCTCTTATTCATTCTGCTGTCCACGGGGTCCTAATGAAGATCAATGCTTGTCTTCTTACCCACTCTAAACAGCCATCCCGGTTGAGCTCAGTGATCAAATGTGTCTAAAACTATTGGGTGGATGTGTCTGGATCTGGAGTTGGGTATTAACAGCATGGAGGGGGTTCCATTTAAATGCTGCAGGAGCCAGCTCACAGACAGGAAGACGGTCCCAGAAGAGAATGCAAGAGGGTTTTTTTCCTATTCCACAGTGCCGTCTGACTGCCTCGGGCAGACACGCAGAATCATCATCATTCATTTACTCAACGTATTACCCCACCGCCTTCCCCAGGTGCTCAAACTGCAGCTTAGGGAGATGACAAGAGGAAAAAGATGAGTAAAGGACAGAAAATGAGAGGTAGAAACTGTGAAATAGAGAAACAATGCCAGATATACAGTGCTAATCAAAGTTTTGAAAACGCTTGATTGTGATATTGATATTGAATATGAAATTAAATATATTGTTAACTAAAGGCATGCAGTTAAATACTTGGGAGGCAACAGAAAATTAGCTAAAAAACTGACACATTTTCTTGTTTTAAAGAAAAACCTAACTTAAAAAGATGATTCATGCTTAAAAGAAAAAACATTCTGTTAATTTAAATTTTTTATTATGCTTAATTACCCTAATTTATTACCTAACGTAAAAAAGTGTTCTTTGGAAGACATTTAAATAGTTAAATTATGTAGGAGTATCTTTATTAATTCTTACTGTGGTATTAAAAAAAGCAATCCAGCTTTTAACAAAAAACATATTCAATTAAAATAAATATTTTTTTATATTATATTATATTATTATATATATTATTTTTTTAAACATTATGTAAAATAAAAATATTTACAAAATAAATTAAATTGTTAGTTGAAAAGTCTTCCTTGCTAGGAACGTCTGTCATATAAATAAATAAATCTGACATTTAAGAGGTTTTCAAAACTGTTATCAACGTAAACAGTGGCAAAAAAATCTAAAATCTAAAATACATTAGTTCACAACATATTTTATCACTACATAATTCCCGTACATTCCATTTGACATTTCACAATCTTACACATAGGCTAAAAAGAGTGTATGTGTAGGTATGTCTAAAACTTGACTGGTACTGTAAGTCAGGAAGTCGCAGTTCACACTTCGGCCCTCCAAACAGGGTCAGCAATGGAGTATGACTCACAGAAGAGACGTAATGTTATTTTTTACCCTCCACCACCAGGCTCTTGATTTTCTGATGAGAAGTGCAATTGTTCATCACAGAACCTACTGTAGCTTTAACAAAGTAGAATCAACGGCTGATTAAGAGGCTGATTGAAACATTATTCTGTGACCTGCAGAGCTCGACTTCCTCAGGATTCAAATAGACAAAGACAGCAAGGGAAACAAAAGACTGGGATAATGTGACTAATGCCATTAAGATCAGTGATGTGATAAACATCCTGGCACAGTGTTCAGTGGGAGATGTCTTTCAGTCTCAGTGTGAGCCTTTTGCCCAAAATTCACTGTGTTGGAGGTCATATTGGTTAGTGATCTTTGATTTCACTCTGCCAAAACAATTAAACCCATCTCATTATCCAATTAGAAATAATTGGTTATTTAGATAAATGCAAATGTAAATTAAGATGTTGTTCTGTCTTTCCCATACAGTGTAAGTCAAAAGGGGTCCAAAACAACCCTGGAACCCATTGTGCAAAAAAACAAAAACCTTTCAAAATATATATTTTTTTTCTTTTTAGTGTGAAGTATCTTTTAAAAGGAAACATAAGGAGTTCTTACCCTTCCAATGAGCACTGGTTCTGGACCAGCATACTCCTCAATGACAAAGAACTGGTTCCAGATCCAGCTTCGTCGTTTTCTGGATCGAGAGATTTCCCCTTTTTGTTGATTCCGCCCTTCATCTTCATCCTCATCCATTTCCTGGAAAACAAGACCTCGCCCATCTCTGCCAGGGCGAGAGTCCACAGTCATCTCTCTGCTCTCCTCCACCTCCTTCCTTCCCCATTCCGGATCTGGTGGGAGTTTTAGGATGTGACTGCTGTCAATGGGTTCTGAAATTTTAATCAATGGATTCTGAGTGGCACCGAATGCCATACGAACACTCTGATCTGATTCTCTTTTAACGTCAAGACTCCTCTCAGTCAGTGAGCTAAAAGCGCCAGGCTGATGTCCCCAGTCAATCTGAGACGGAGTGTGTGATATGCCCACATCGCTCTGACCATCGAAAGGGTTCATCTCTGTCACGGGCATTATCTCACTCTGGGGAGTTGATGCCAAGTGAGTAGTGAAGTGTTTGTACTTCCATGAAGCAGTGCCAGGTGCACCTCTCACCTCAATTTTTCTGTCCCCTTCACCTAGATCCATAGTGAATCCACTAAACTGTTTGACGAGAGTGTGAACGGTCTGATCCGGATTTAGGCTGGTATTTGTAAAAATACTTGAATGTAGCTCAGCCGTCAGGTTATCTGAGTTATAAAGTTCAGGAGTGCCTATCCTGTCTTGTTTTTTCATTTTAAATGCCTCCACTTGACTGTGGTCCATGTTGATCAAATCCCTTTTCCTGCTGTGACTCATTTTACCTGGAATATTTAGACCTGGAACACTCTGAAGCTGGGAATTCACAATTCGTACAAGGTTTTCTTTAGATATCAATTTTAATAAGCTTCCGGTCAGGTTCAATTTGCGAGGTGAATCTGGAGTGACTATTTTTGTACCCGTTGTAGTGTGAACAGCAGAATTGGAACTTGCTCTTGATCTTGAAGGGACTTTGGTTCTGGTTCTGTTGAAGTGTATGACAGAAGCTGTCCTGTGGTGCATCGAGACCCATTTATCAACTCTTCCACCTTTCTTTGTGTTGTTTCTGCCCCTTTTAAACTCTAAAATGTCTCTAGAGTCATCAGTCGGTAACTTTAAATCAGCTTGGTCTGAGTCTTCGTTTGTTTGTGCGGGTGGTTTAGCATTAAACCCAACAAAGTTTTCCTTCATGAAGACAGGAGAAGCTCCATGGCTCTGGTGAGCTGTGATCTGCTCTTCATCTTCCTCAGGACCAATCAGTTCTTTGATTCTTGTCATTGTATTTCCATTCCTCTCCAAACTTGTATCCCTTTGATCAGTTGCTCCATTTCCTGTGCGCTGGGTGTGAATTGAGCTCACTCCCCTTCTACGAACAATCTTAGTGACACAGGTTCCACCTACAATACAGAGGGACACCAGTAGGAGCAGCCTCCTGTCAATCATGTCGCACGTTTGTGATGTATCAATTTAAACAACTGATGAAAAGGCGTGTTTGCTTTCCAGTTGTCTTCATTCTTTCGTTTCTCTCTGTTTACATTTCCCCACTTATTCCTCCACTACACCGCATTCATCCAGCTTACGCAGAGCATGCGTTGAGTCACTTTATGTATCTCGCAGAGCTTCTGTGTTTTGGTGCTGGCAAAACGTTTTACTCAGTTTCCCACAGAGGGTTGGATGCCCTAGGAGAAAAGATAAAGATAATTAAGTTAAAACTTTAATCATTGCAGTATGTTAATTAAAAGTGGAACGACAAGGCAAGGTAGGAGAACACACAGCCAGGCTGATTCGTTAACGTATGAGTAATCACAAGACAGTAACATCAGCAGCATCATTAGAATTCAATATGAGCCAAGGAGGCTGATATTTCCTTGTTCTGTCAGATGTTGCAAGTATCTTTAGAAGGCTTATAGGAAAATTGTGTTATGGCATTTCATTTTTGCTCACAGAAGACAGAGCCCTGGTGGTAATGCACACAGTGGCGTTCTGGATCTGGATCATGTGCTGTTTCCTGTCTTATAACTCACTCTCCTGTCCAATAAATGCCAAGGCCTACTGTATCTGAAAAGTTACAGCTAAGTTACAGTATGTTACAGTAAGACAGTAAATTTATTAAATGTTTTACACAGAGCAACTTTTTAATTACAGTTAAAGATCCAGAAAAGTACCTTCAAATATTGCCTTCGACAATGAGTCCCTCTAGGAGTCAAAAAAGTTGAGAACCAACTATTTATTTTATATAATTTTTGTGGTGACCTATGTGTTCTATTGCAATCAACTGTAGTGTTTTTTAAAGTGTAGCACCTCATTCTAAGCCTTCCTTCTGTGTCAACACTTCAAAACCTAGTTCAAGTGTTCCAGTTCAAGTGTTTGTTTTGTTTTTGAGCAAACAAGACAAATATCCGTTAAAATTGATTTTGGTAAAAATCTATCCAAGCTGAGGACCGAGGTGGGGAAAACACAAACCATTTGAGTATATTTTTTGTTTAAATGAATGACAGACTTCTCGAGCGTTCAAGCATGCCATCTACTTCTCTAATAGAAGCTCCTTCCAAGTTGGCGATGCATCATTTCACAGGTTGATTTTTGCAATTACCTGAAAATGAAGCTGTTTCTACCACAATACATTAGGACCTGCGCAATTTTACAGTTTAAGTGTGATGTTGAATGAGGCTGTCTGATTTCTGTAGACATGAACAATGAGGCACTGCAGTGTGAGTTGTGTTTATGAAGAATAATGAACAGTAAGTTGAATGATGGTAATGGTAAAACTGAATAACACTGCATGATGGGTTTTGTATGTGCACAGAGATGCCCTGTGGGACATATAATTGCAAAACAAAGAATTGTGGACCACAGAACTTCAACTAGAAAAGCAGTGTGTTAGTGTGAGTTAGAGCCCTAGAAATTGCACATAGTCAGCCAATCAGACCGCAACTAGTTATTTTTATGAGCAATACGCTTCAGACATTCAGCGAATTAAATATACTGTGGATTTAACTGCAGAAGGATGGACTATAGATCTTCTACACTACATTGGTTAATGTCTTTTTAAACAGCAGGTAAAGGCCAGTTGTAACACTGGGTTAAGAGGCATTTGTCATTTTGAAAGGGGGTTAGCACTGATTTGCAAAGTTTAATCCTAAAGAGTTTCCCAAAATGTACAATGTTATTCTACACCCTGAAAAATGCTGGGTTAAATATGGACAGAACCAGTAATTGGGTTGTTTAAATGTTAACCCAACCTTCTGAATAGCAAACTAAATGCTGGGTCAAAACAACCCTATCGCTGGTTCTGTCCATGTTTTACCCACCGCTGGGTTACATTTACCACAGCATTTTTTTAGAATGGTGAGTTGTTTAGCAATATATATTTAATCCCAATGACATAACTCAATCTTCAGGTAAAAATACTGCCACAGCTTTTGTTTCACTGCAACCTTTACAGAATTGACAGATTATTTAGTATATTTTCAGCAGACATAAAAAAAAAAGAGAAACGATACAATGACATTCCCAGACAGACAAGCAGTTATTAAAACAGGTCACATCCTGTCAATCAATGTTAATCACCTCATGAATATGCAAATAAGAACGTTAACCCAGCATTAACAAACGCAGTGTGAAATCTATGAATTACTAACCATGAATAAAGTATGTGAAACACGGATAAGATAACCGAGGATTGCATTAACCAAGTGTAAGAAGCCCAACTGTGATAACTGCTGAGTAATGCGTCTTGAGTGTCCGCTGTAAATGCTGTGACATGTGAGTACAGTAGCGGCTCTCTGGGTCTTGTCAACACGCCTTCTGAAGTATAACCAAATGCTGCGTATCCTCACAGGATCCCCCAAACTTGCTTCCCTCTCCCTCCTGATTATTCACACAAGCCTTCATTCCTTAACAAATATTCCTCCTGTCTCCTAAAAGCTTTTCTGTTCATGTTATATTTTCTCTTTCGTCACCTCCTCCCACTCATCACCTGTCTCTCTCTCTGTCCCTTTCCATTTCACAGCATTGTTTTAATATGTTATCCTCTGCTTCTCTCTCCTTTTCTTCGGCTAACTCCACGTCAATCATGATTGTGCTTTAACCTCTCTCACCTTCTGCGCTTTGACTCGCTTCGATCAATCAGCCAATCTCCGCAGTGACATTGGGATTGACGGCTGTCTGGCACCTGCACCAATGCTAAACTAAATGAACCTGAAGCCGAGAGTCTTACCGGTGATTCTTATAGATTTTACAAGTGAAAAAAATGTACCATTCTACAATGGCATTCAAGTCTGCCCGGCCGTCGATTTATACAATGAAGAAACTGAACAGTTGTTTGCCAATGCATGACAGTTAAGGTTCATACAAAAATGGATTTGTTTTTGCTTAAACAACAGATGAATATGCGCCAAACAAATCATTCATGCAGATAGGGTTGATAGGAAACTGCTGATAGATTGTTGTGCTCTCAATTTAACAAGCTTGAAAACTACGAAGAGGCAAAATTGCAGAGGCAGTGAAATCTTCCTGCCAGCAGTGACAGTTTCTTTAGATTAGATTCATTAGATAGGAACTTTTTTCCACACTAGCTGACTTATTATTGATGGCTAGATGGTTATAACTTGGGTGCAGATTTGGACAGTAGAGACAAGTTTCTAGTTAATAGACTGCAGAATAGGGTGTAAGGTTATTTGTAGTGACATTGATTGAGTGTGATGCAAGAACTGAACACAATAAAAGTGTAGTGTGACAAGTTTTCATAACACAACAGCTGTTTCTTTTTATAAACCATGTTCTTTTACAGCTACAGTACAGATGTTTCACATTTAAGGTCATTATCAATTCAAACTGGCTTTAAATAAAAAGATAAAGAATAAACAAGAATG
>JAUMHP010000041.1:14138709-14152058 GCA_032361065.1 Enteromius trimaculatus | reverse complement strand
GTACAGATGTTTCACATTTAAGGTCATTATCAATTCAAACTGGCTTTAAATAAAAAGATAAAGAATAAACAAGAATGTTTTTGCCTCAAAAAACTTTTTTCCCTCAGACATGCACCAAATTAGGTAAAATAGATAGCAACTGGCAATTTATTAAGAAAATTATATGTATAATAATGCTGTCAAATCACAATTAATTGCATTCAAAATAAAAGTTTTAGTTTAAATATGTGTGCGTACTGCGTATATATTTATGATGTATATACACATAGACTCAAATACAACATTTATTTTTATATTTATATGCTTATATCTTATACATTACATATAAATATATTTCATGTATAAACATACTTTTCTTAAATATATACATGCATATGTTTGTATTTATATATACATAATAAATACAGACAGCCCACACACATATACTATATAAAGGAAAAGTTTTATAAATTGTTTATTTATTATTTATTTATATATTATTTTAGATAATATTATATATATATATATTATTTGGATTATATATTTATATAATATTATACTATATTATTTGGATAATATAATATTTATTTTGGATTTAAGATTTATTTGACAGCATAATATATACATATATAAATTAGAGAAGATCTGGAATTTAAATGCATTTCTAACATGTAAATCGCAAAATTGTTTAGAACAAAAAACAAAAATGTGACATTTCATGGAACAGTTAAAGATAGTAGATTTCTGTGTATCTGTCTGTACATTTGTACAGTGTAATCGGTCAGTTAAAAAGTTACCAAACCTGCTTTGAGTCATCATCTAAATTAGTTTCAGATATCCAGCAAATAATGTCTGGAGCTACCTGATGACCCATTAATATAGGATTGGTTTAGTAATTTAACAATAGATGGGAAAGAAGTTGCAGTCTAACGATACAAATATCCAGGTTGCTAACACAAAGGTCGCTGGTTTATTTCCAGGAAGGAGTGTCCCGCTGGAGAGGTTCTGTGACAGCACTCTTGCTCTACCACTGTTGTGCTCCTGAGTGAGACACTTAACCTCGCTCTGCCCCTGACTAAGGCTCTTAACACCAGCTTGTTTAAGTGCCTCTGCTCCAGGCAGACTGTCCCTCCAATTACAGTGTTACTTTAAATAAAGTGTCTGAAAATGACATGTAACCATGCTGGATACATTTAAAAGCTGTGTATCTTAATAAAACCGTTTTCATGCTCCAGTCGTCAAAAAAAATTACAAGTGGCACAAATTGTCTTTGCATATTTCTCTCAGCATATTTACTCGCCTATCTGCAGTATACGTGTTTCAACACAGTCTCACTCCAGCTCGTCACATTTTGAAACTTGGTCAACACTTTTTTGCGTCGCTTTATGAAGCTCAAGGTACCACTTTTTAGTCACTTTTCGACGTGAAGGGTCCTCCATTGTTTTTAATAGGAAACCTAGAGTCAATATGTTGATGTAATATTTTTTTTATCTTCATAATTAAATGATCTATTAAGTAAATAATGGCATTATTGCATATAGCTAGTGGTGTGATTTTTCAATGTAAACGGTCAAAACTCTTTATTTAAATGATATTATTTACACATTTATGAGCACGTAACCCAACCCCTGGGAGTATGTACGTTAACGGAACCTTGTGTTTGACTCTCTTCTTCAGATAAACACTTTGTATGGCTATAGAAGACTTGATTAGTTTGTGCAATGAATACCTGTAACTGCATTTGCCTATGTGTGTGTTTATATTGTTCAGAGGAGGATAGGTTTGAGGTAGGAGTGGGGTTTGATGCTCCAATAAAAGTAAAAAACTATATAATAAATTTATATATGCATGCAAAAGCAAAACAACTGAAGGCAATGGAGGACCCTTCACGTCAAAAAGCGACTAAAATGGGGTACCTTAAGCTTCAGAAAGCAATGCAAAAGGGTCTTGATAAAGCGTCAAAATCTGACGAGTTGGAGTGAGACTGTGGTATACAAATATGCGTGCAAATCTGGATGTTGTGGAGAAAAAGCTCACATTTGCAATTCAAAATTCAGCCCTGAATTAACCTGCATAGTTCAAGTACAACTAACACGTCTTACTTCAGCAAAAAAAAAAAGGTTCTGCATTACAATACTTTACAGGATATTTGGTTTTTTCATTAGGTGTTTTGATGCAGCTCTGCCTACGCTCCACTGATGGAGCCAAGCGACAAAAAAGAGGAATTTCTTAAGGCTACAAAAAGCTACAAAGAGCCCTTTCTAAGGCAGAAATCAATAAAGCTGTTGCCAACTTGAAGAATGAAGAAGAATTAAGCAGTAAAGTAAGCAAAGTCAGCAAAGTAATAGCTGTGCTAAACACTAATCGCACTTTGCATTAAAAGTGGATGAGACCGTGTACCTGAACGAGAAGCCATGCTGTTTGGGAGGTCATGAAGATGACTCATAAATATTAATGATGGACCATTAAAGTTACACTAGAAAAATATTTATGTTTTAAATGGACATGAGCATTACCACAAAGTCGCACAAAAGCGTTTTCCCTGAGTTTCAAAGTCTCTGAGTTTAGAGCGTGTCAATGAGAGAACATTTTAGAGAAAAATGGTAGTTTTGATAAAAAGGAAGTATTCTTTTTTCCATTTACAATAAAACACAAATACAAAATACCATATACAAGTAAAGCACTTTGATTAAAGACTTAATCCTTTACAGAATAATTCAATAGCATGGTAAGTGGAAATTTAACATGAAATAAATGCACTCAATGATTTGGAAAAGCAATCATTCTTTTTGACCAATTCAAGTGCTTCAATGACCTTGTGGTATATATTTTATAAGAACACCATGGTAACATTTTCATTTGCATACAGGGATTCTGATCCGCCCTATTCGCATCTTTCAATAAACCATTTATACACATCTTCAATACCTGACACAGGAACACATTTATTTTATTGCCTTCGATTTAATGCATTAAGCGAGTTTTATTAATCATAAAGAAGGTAATGTGAAAAAAAAATCACACAATTAATCATGCCCCCTGACCTGTATGTAAATTTCAGAAAAAAAAAATCCATTAGAGCCATTCATGCTTGAAGTGCCGTCTTCATGTTTTTGCTACAACAGACAAACTAAAACACCAAACCATATTTACAGAAAGTGAACACAGGTATATACGGATACAATTAACCAAATAATTAACCACAGAAAATCAATACTGATAATAAGCATTAAGTGTAGTTATGTGACAAAATTGCTGCAGTCTTTGCGACAACTACTCTTTCACTGAATAAAAATCCTGCTGCAATCTATTTCAAAAAGTGATGTGAGCGTGTAATGATGCCTGTGCTTATGCTCATAATGGCTCATGCTCATGCAAGAGGTGTAAAATGCAGGTGGCTGGATTGCTCTATAGTCATGGACACCAGGGTAACAGCTGAGAACGTAGAGTAACCAGCGTATCGACATTGTCACATCTGTGGTGGGAGTACTCTTGCTTGACATGAACGGCATATGAGAGTGAGAGACTGAGCATAATGCCCTGTCACCATGTGGTCTCTCTGATGCTGTTAGGAGAATCAATGCAGGGTAAAAGTGTACGGCTAAAGCTGTCATGAGCACTTGCTCCTAAAACGGGAGAGTGTGAGTGTGTGTGTACTGGTTTTGTGGTTTACAGGGACAAAAATGTGGGTAATGACATGGGTATAACATAGATTTATGAGGACACTGTAATTCAAAAACATACTAAATGGTGTTGGGTGAATGTTTCCTGTAAGATGTAGGTTTAGGTGTAGAGCCTATGTGTGTTGAACAGCAGAACATGACAGCATCAGATCTTTTTCAGACTTGCCTTTTGCTTGGAGCACCATGCATCCATACACCCCACGGACAATCAGAGTATCTCACTGAACTGATTAATTGGGGCCATAAATATTTTTAATTAATTTTTCTTCTCCCCGGGGCTTCGAAATCTCTTGGTTCGTTAGTATTGGCGGCAGATCTTTTCCATCGATCGCCGGAAACCCATGGTGCAGTGAAGGCTGTCACCAACTTAACGAGACTGAAAATTTTAATTACGATTCTCCACCGTACTCCTTACTTGCCATTTATTTCTCACTCTCACACATATAACACCTACCCACAAAACACTGTTCTCAGTCAGAAAGCCAGAAACACATTCATGCAGACAAATGCTACATATATGCTCCGTTCCAAAGCCTAGTGCATTTTGGGCATGTAAGATACCATAAACTGGCTCTCAACGTCAAGGCTGTTCCAAAAAGTAGAAAACTTAATTACTCTGCTTCCTAAACTGCTTTAGCCAAATGTTAAACAGAATCACATGTATCTGTCACAATAAGACAATCCTGGTGCAAAGAAAAAGTACCCAGATATGGTGATTTAAAAAAGGACAGAAATAGGGAAACTTTGATATTATTATAGCGAATAACACTAAACAGAAAATGATTTTCATGTTTCAGCCAATATCAAACATATTGCAGTATTATATCTAAATACATTCTGAAAAAAATGTACATCAATTTTGAGATTTGCTAAAGGTTACAGTGTTAATAAATTATTAGTGTTGTGAAAGATCAACTTTTTAGTATGCATTAGATGTTGGCCAAATAATCTAAATGTAAATATCAGGGAAATGAGCGTGCATACATAAACATACAGTATGACAATACATAAACATGTCTAATCAGTAAAAGTAAAATTACTCTAACATTCTAAAATTGGTCACTAACTGAGCTGCTACACATATACACTGCATTGTTATTAGAACAAATTTTAATAACTAAATTCTAATAAAAATATAAAAAAACATAAACTACATTTTACCCAGAATATGGTGTGTTCATTGCATGTTTATTATAGCACTGCAGAGTGCTGTTTGTATGATGCACAGCTGAGTTGCTGCCTACGTAAAGTATTCCAAATCAGTCCCTTCTGAAGTTGTATTTCAGTTAGTATGTAGGCAGTAAAGCAGCTCTCTAGGTTTTGGAACAGATCTATATTGTTCTCGGAAAAATTACATATACTTCATAACATTCCGCAGCCGATTTATGATCAGAAGCGCAGTCGAACTCTAGGAAACTAAATCCCACACATGGCAGAGAAAGCAAATAAAGCAAAGATAGCTTTGTTATGTTTTTTGCCTCTCTAGCTGTAGCGCTCCAGGGAACAACCTGTTGGACCAAAAAGGGGGGGGGGGATGCCTCCACCTACAAATATAGGCAAACTAATGCCGTGCCGAATGTATGGTGACTGCAGGTGCTTCCTGCTGTGAGACCTTCAGCAGCACAGAAGTACAAAAATGACTTTGAGAGAGTCAGTCTTCCCTCCCTCACAAAAGCTTGAGTGTGAAACAAGAGATCTGAGAGCCACAGCAATGAGGGAAATCTGCCAAAGCGCTGAGGGAAAGCGCACGAGGCATTCTGTTTGCAAAAGAAAGATGTATCTACATCTAAATGGATAAAATCCATCGTCCTACAATTGTATTTTACCCGAGGTGAAATTACTAAACTGCTGATCAGTATGCCGTGACTACGCCAGCATGGGGTGTCGGCGGGGGGGCGGTGTTTTTTAAAATGCCGGCTCTCTCGGGACACTCAAGAAACAAGCTGGAAGGGATGAAAAACAACACTGAAAAGGACAGAGGGAGCATAATCTAGATGGTTTCCAAGTTCTGATAAGTGGCAAGGATAAGTCCACTTCAGGGTGGCTCCCGTCTGGAGGATTAATATAAAAGGATCATTTTAACACAAAAGACAAGAAGGGGCTTAAAACCGGGCTGGGCCCCGGCACGCTGAGAGCGCTTCCGCCGGGGCGAGCGGAGGAGAGGAAATGAAAACTCAGCAATCGGCAGATGAAACGGGACAAGCGCGAGAGAGATAAACAATCTCCAAGCCCTCTGTTACAAAACAGCCTATAAGAGACAATCAATCTGCCTCCCACACCACAAGCCAACTGGAGAAATCTTGCCATCGGTAATCTGATTATGGCTGACGGATCTTGGGCGCTAAAAGTACAGTGAGGAAAATGGCCTCCCTCTGACCCCACTGTCATAAGCACCTCATTAATAACATAATCAGTATTCACACACATTACTGAGCTTTTAATAATTCATAAATGGCTACAAGAGATGTGGGGTTAGCAAACAGAGCAAGAGATAAGATAAGAAGCCATTTGGTATTTGACGTGCTTGCCGTCTAAAATTAACCTTTTGCCAATGGCGAGACATATATACACTACTGATCAAACGTTTGGAATAATTAAAGGTGAAATAGTATTACAATTTAAAATAGCGGCTTTCAATTTCAATATATTAAGAAAATGCAATTTATTCATGGGATTCATGAATTTTCAGCAGCCATTAATCCAGTTTTCTGTGTAAAACAGTCCTTCAGAAATCTAATATGCTAATATGCTATGACCCGTTTTGCATTGTTTTTATCATAAAAGTGTCATTATGAGCCCCGGATCTCTTCTATTAACTCTCACTTAATAAATGCACTGAAGGCCTAAAACAACCTAAATTAATTTTATTCTTTGCATTAAATTCTAAATGAAAAATACTGTCTTCTTACAAGTGCAATATCTTCATATATACGTTAACATCTTTAAAAGTAAACTGTTATGAAAAAGCTGTTAAAAGACGTGCAAGCCACAACATCTACTTTAGAAACCACTGATTAGATTTTTCATCACTTACTCTGAGAAATAACCAAGCATTATATTTCAGTTCCAGTAAAGTGGCAAATAACTGCTTTATTTACTCACCACAACCTATTTCCATTCACCTCTGTGTTTGTCTTATGATTTAATGATTCTAACCGAATCGTTCGTGATAAATGGGGAGGACGATTGCAATTTGATTTTTACGCTGCACTATACACTGGAAAATGGACTTTCAAGCTGTCTAGTTACATCTTATAATGATAACTTCAGCTCAGTCATCGGTTTTAGCAACTCATGTATGCAGTGTTTCACAGACAGAGAGTTGCCAGAGAAGATTTGCTGGTGAGTCAGAAAGTGCGGAAACATTTGCTGAAATTACACCTGATGCCCATCAAGAGTCTTTCTTCTTCTTCTGCCTCAGTGGCTCTTGACATCAAAAAGCTATCTGATCCCTTCAGAACAGCACCTGACATTTTACGGAATGGCCTCTGCAATCTTTTCCTCTCTCCACTCAGCAAAAGCTGTATGTATGTGTATGTTTGAGTATGTGGATTCACTGCATGCTTACACAAGGTAAATAAGACAAATATGTCAATATGTAAAATGAGTAGATATATAATTTAAAGGTATATGAGATACAAATTAATATAGCCAACAATACCCCAAAATAGTCAAGTCAAGTATGAAGTGTAAGCGATGAAACGGCTGTAGAGGAAGAAAAACAAAGCCTAAGACAGTTTACAACGGCTTGGTTTAGTCTGGGCTTCCAGCTTTGCTAACATGGTTTTTAGATCTTAGTCTACACTCTTACAAATAAAAATTAATTACTGACATTGATATTTCAAAGAACTTTTAACACCCATGGAATCTTTGCATTGCACAAATGTTCTTTACATTGGAAAAATATTCTACACACTAAGAAAAATGGTTATTTTTTAAAGAACTGTTTACTAAAAGGTTCTTTGAGGAATCAGAATAGTTCTCTCTGGCATCACTGCAAAAACCCACTTTTGGAACTTCTATGCCCATCCAGTGTAGCTGGAGTCTCGAGATGACCATTTTATATGTATAAATATATATTATTGATCATTTTTGGAGAAGCTTGGAAACCGGTGAAGATCAGGTGAAACATGCAAAAACATTCAACTTAAAATTTAATTGCTGTGGTGTTATTCATTTATTATTTTAATTATCATTCTTGCTTAATTAGCATTATAAATTGACAAACCAATTTAAATATAAAAGGCTTTAGTCTCACACACACACACGTCTCTTATAAAATACTTGACACAGCCTCTCAACAGGATGCAATACTGCTTCAGCAGATTAAAGCGCCTTCATTCTATTTATTTCTCTCTACACACAAGTACTTTCCAAGAGACCATAAACTGCCTCTCTTACTGTAAACGTTTCTGTAGAAGCTCAGCTGGACAGGCAGAAGACATCTGAAGTTGAAAATGCCCAAATAGCCTCGGGTTAACCAAGAAATTTTAACATTTTATACACTACAATCCATAAAAAAAGACAATGCCTTTGTCATAAAGCCTGAAAGAGAATAATGACCCTTAATAGCTCATTTTACTAATTACTTCTCATTTGTCATTAAGCTGATGGTTTCATCCAGAGCAATTTACATTACGCTTATTATGGAAGGGCCCCTGTGGCGCAACTTGGGGTAAAGTGTCTTGCTCAAGGCCGCGATCCATTGATCAATCCTTACGAGCTTTTTGATTAGGAAGCCAAGATCTTTAACCTCAAGTCTTTTTTTTTTTTTTTTAATCCTCGAGTAAGTTCATACAACACTTCCATTGTTGCTTATAGTCAAAATCTAGTCGCTGAAACGTCAATGGAAAGAAAAAAAGCAGCAGTACAGTAGCTCCATGGGGCACATCCTCTAGCTGAATAGTGATAAAGTGAACTTCTTCAGCAAGCACAGATCGATTGCTTTTGTTCAAGCCATCTGCTGGATAGCCTTGCTGTCAATGCTCGGAACTGACATCTTACATGAACCCAAATGTAACCGAATCACACGCTTTCTTATTATATCTCAGTTTACTTCTGAAGGGTTCTGTAGCCTAGAGCATTTTTCCTATATGTCATTAGAACTGCCTTTGCTTAGTTCTAAGCTTAAGGGATTCACTATAGCTGGAGGTACTGATCAAGCTAACATACTCAGAGCAGTGCTAGCTCAATGCAAGTGTTAAAAAATAAGGGTTTAAGTTTGTTTTTGAGTTTTGTGAGATGCCTGAGGCATTTCTGTGACTATATTGCTAACCCACCTTGGCCCCACAAAACCAGCAGCTACTGTGTGGCAGGTCGGATGATTATATTTGTTGTTCGAGTTGTGGCTTGAGCAGGCTGTCTGAACAGAAGTCTATGAATAAATTGGGAGTTTGAAAGAGAAGTTACTTTTTTTTAGAAATGCATATGAAAACTGTTTCTCAGCTATCATTTTGTTAGATCAAAACAACGGAATATTTTTCTGCTATGATTATCCATTACTTTTATGGACATTTCTGTTAATCCCAAAACAGAGGGAATTACAAATGCAAAATACAGGTAATCCACCTGTTAAAAAAAAAAAAAATTATAATAATAATAAAAACCTTTATATTAATACATTAATGACTTAATCATTTAAGGGTGTTTTATTACATTTTAAATTTTCATTACATTTCACACTTCATTACATTTCACAGTGTTTACCTGTGCATATTTTCTATGGAAATGTAAACCTGAGAGGGAGACATTTTGTGTTTATGCTAGTTCACGACAAAAACGCAGCAGTAAAATGCCTACATGCAATATTTTTATGCCATTATTAAGAAGAATATTCTGCTTTCTGATACCTGGGGAAAAATAATAATGAAAAAAAATGCAAGTTTAAGGGAACAGAACCTAAACAGTGCAGGAGCGAGAAAGTAGGAAGAAAACCATTATAGGTTCGTAACGGATGGACACTGAGTAAAAAATTGTAAGCAGGTGGGTGTGGAATGAAACTCGCAGGAACAGGAAGGCAAAATCACTCTCACGCAGACCTCTAGGGTAGCGCTAACGCTCACTAAAAACGGAATGTTAGCATACTTGTGTGTTGACAATCCTGCAGCGTCAGCTACAGTAGAGTGCAAGCTACTGAATCTCTGCAGTGCTGTCTTCACATCAGATGTTCAAGCTAGAAGTCTGAGCCCGAAACGCCTCTTTAGTTCCTTTAAGAGCCTCCATTCAACTGTCAAGTTATGCAAGATGTGGAATTTCAGAGCAATACGCTCAATATCAGAGTGAATTAGACTCGTTAAAAGGGAAAGTGCAGTTTCATGATGTGTCATACTGGTGCTTGCTGATGTACATAGGCCTTTGTATCTACACAAAAGCTTACATAAGCTATGCGGTGATATACGAAAGAGCGCTAGGATTATGTTATACATTCATAAATGCACAATTGCTACAGTGGCACCCTCTATACGCCACAAAACACTAGGTACACAGTGTAGCAAAGAACCGCAGCAGCAAGCGAGACTATAAAACTCATCTGCTTTCGCTTTTTAATCCCCCTGGTTGGAGTCACAGCGCGCCCTGCCTCATTAGCATATATCTCCCAGTACGGGTGACTTTCATTCTCATTGGTCCTCTTGCGTTTTAGCAAGCTGTTGACAGTTATTTTTGTAATTCTAATGACATTGCCCCAATCTCAAATGCATTTCCTGTTTTGTTGTTTTCTGTATATGGGTCATTTTCAGGAGGCACATGTTTGGCAACGCTCAAAAATAATTCATTATCTTAATCATAATTATTATTTTTGTCTTGTTTTATCTAAACATCCTTAAAACAAGACTAATGTAGTGTGCTTGAGAAGCAAAATTGCATAAGATAACATGACTTGTTCTCAGAAAATATATCTTTTTGCCACAGGCAAACAGTTTTTCTTGCCCTAAGCATTAACCTCACTGATTTATGCAAATAATAGTCAAACAGGGAAAGAAAAAGATTAATAATTCAACAGTACATTCAACTGGATTTTGCCAAAAATTAAGTCTTATCTTACACAATTTCACTTCTCATGTAAACTGATGTTGTTTTTAAAGATGTAGACAAAGATACTGCTTTTTTGCCATGAAAACCCCAGCTTGAATCACCCAAATTCAACTCAATGTGCATTATTATTTCCAAAAGGACACAGAAAAGCATAGAAAGAAACATAATGGGGGGAAAAAGACCTAAAAAGAAATTTGATTAATAAAGCCGCACACACAATCAATAATCCCACATTTAAGTAAAAGCTCTTTTGAAGGTAAAAGCTCTCTTGATTTGTTTGCACAGGCGTAAGTTCGTGGAATGATCTGGCTTGCTCGTTGTCGCTATATTTTGATGTATTAATTTACGTGTATTGAGCCTCAGGGCAGGTTTGGGCGGGCTGTGTGTTACTGCTGATGCACTTTGCTGTGAACTATGTTATGAGTCATTCTAATAGCCTGCTGGTTTTATTTGGATGCTTTTACATCCTTAGTAGTTTTATTTGGGGACACATATAATACATTGTGCAGAGCTTGGCTTGTTCTTTTTTTTTTTTCTAGGTCGAACTGACACGCATTTGCTTGATGTTGCTCTGCACAACCCGAGTGCACGGCTCAGTAAAGTGCCGTTCTGTTTCTTTGGTTAGCGTAGAGTTTTTATTGAGTTATTTTGATAGAGATTTAAAGCCCTATACGGGAGCCGAGCAGCGCTTGTATGGGGTTTTGTAGAGGACAGATTCATTTTTATGTTGAGCTCTGCTTTGCAAGTTACGCTGATATACTTTCCCACAACCTTCTGCAACAGTAATTCAGCGTTGAGCTTTAGCGATACCACGGCGGCCTTAGTTAGCGCGGCTTTGTGCTCGGTTGTATTTCAGGGTCGTTCTCAGCGAGCTGGCTCGGCTTCAGCGAGAGGTAGTAACTCTGTCGCAGACGGCCAGACAGTGTCCTCCTCCTCATCATTTTCTCATTTCCTCCCACCCTACAGCGACTAATTCTGACCACTCAAGGTCGTGTTCAAGAACAAAGGGCAGTGGTTGATAAGAGATATGAAGCAGCCGGCAATCACGTGGCGTGCTGCACAACTAAGCGCTCTCTGATGAGGAGATTCCCCACCTTGGGAGCACAGAGATCACGTCCTATTTTCCTGAAATCCCCATGCTTTATTTAGCCTTCCTTCGCTTTTTCTTGTTTATAAAGCCACGTCCATTACTGCGGAGAAGCTTACCCAATAATCCCGCATAATGGATTGACTCTGCCGTTCCTTTTGATGGTCCCTCCTTCCTTTTATTTTAATGTGTGTGCTCTCGCCAGCACGGACAGGTATTCTGCAGGCTTACAGCAATATCTTTTGGACGGGCGACGTGAGAGCTTTGTTTAGGCCCCTCTCTCTCCATGCGCATATCAATAAGGGCATTATAGCAAGTAGGGTATCGCTTCTTTTTAATACAGCACTGCCATTAAGAGTCTTTGGAGTCAGCTTTTCTCTACTTCTCTAGATCCATCCCTCCATCTCTTTATCACTCGTATATTCCATCTCTCCCTCTCTCGGGGTATTAGCCATTCAAAGATCTCTCTCTATGGCATGCAGTAAAAGTTATCACTCCATCTCTCCCGCCCTCGCTCTATCTCTCTAATCTTCCTTAATCTTCCAGCCCAGAGTGAAGTGAGAATTAGTTTCTCACTCTCTCTCATCAATCTCTCACACCCTTCCTTTGCCTTCCATCCGGCTCTGTACTTCTCCGTCTCTCTCACCGTCTAACTTTACTCACCCTCCCTCATTTGTACTTTTTCTTACCTTTATTCCTTTGGTCTCGGCTCTTTCTCCACCTTTTCAGGTTCTCACTTTCTCCCCTTGAAACATGCATTTTGCTTTTTTTCTTACTCTACACCTTTTTGTCCTCATCTTTACATGAAGTTCTGAAGGAGTATGTTAATCTAATCCTGTCAATCACAATGCAAGGACATATGAGGGTGTTTCTTTAACTATGGCATACTTTTGGCCTGCTAGGCTCATAAATAAACCGAAAAATGACACTAACATTTCCAGCACAGTGTCAGTTCCATCTAATTTCTAAATGTGTGTTGTGTTCAAAACATTAAAGACAATTTAAAGATAATTATTTTCAGTAAACGACTGTGTATGGGTTTAACTGTACTTGACACTATTGAAAGAGAACACAATAAGCCAGTTGAACTGAGGTGAATAATGGCACTATAATGTAAGTAATTATAACTCAATTTATTGCTTCCTAATTGAAGAATTTTCCAGCCTTGGCAGCATTGTTTGTTTATTACTGTAAAGCTGCTTCGAAACAATCTGTTCTGTATAAAGTGCTATAAAAACCCTTACCCATGGTTTTATAGTATCCTAAATACAAACAATTAAACAATATTTCCCAAACTTGGTATATAATTTGATAAAATGAAAGCTTGATTGGAAATCACACAGGATAAAATTTTAAACCCTGTCACAAGAGAAGGTTTGAACCTATTTTGTATGCATATATATACACAATTTGTATATACAGTATATTGGAAGATGTATTTTTTATAACATGAGACACATAAAACCTTTTCGTATTGTTTAGTATGAAATCTTTTAACTAGTGCTGTCAAATGATTAATCGCGATTAATCGCATCCAAAATAAAAGTTTTTCTTTACATAATATATGT
>JAUMHP010000041.1:14111663-14124291 GCA_032361065.1 Enteromius trimaculatus | reverse complement strand
TTATCAGTAATAGGAGATTGGTGGCAGCTGCGATCGTTCGTGCGTGCTCCTCCTGAAATACGATTAATTGCTTAATCCTCATTTATCACGAGATAAGAGTCTCAAGTTAACGCAGCACGTTAACGCCTATAACGGCCCACCACTGGTAATTATATATTGTACTGCATTACGTTACATTACATACATTTTATTATATTATATTATTTTATATTATAAACATATTATATGTATGTTTTATTTACATAGTATATGTGTGCGTACTGTGTACATTTATTATGTATATAAATACATGCATCACACCCATGCATGTATTTAAGAAAAATATATTATGTTTACATATTTAATATATTTATATATAAATTATATGATTATATACATGTAATTATTTTTTAAATATATACTATGTGTGTGTGTGTGTGTGTGTGTACAGTACAGTACAGTACACAAAGATATATGTAAATAAATATTTACTTTTGGATGACAGCACTAATTATATAATATTATATTATATTATTCGGTGAAACACTTTATTTCAATGGTCCACTTTACACAATCTACTAACAGTAAGTAGCTTTGCAACTACAAGTCAACTTGCAGTCAGTAGAGTATTAGTAGACTGACTGCTTAATATCTTCTAACACTTTATTTTGGTGGATCTACACACTACATACTGACTATCAGAAATTTTGCTGGTATGTCATCTTACTCTACTAACCCTAAACCTACTCTAATAGCCTACTCGGGAGAGTTAGTAGACATGTAGTTGAGAATTAATGAGAATTCTTGATATATATATAGTTGACATGTAGTTACAAAGTTACTTATATACTCAAATAGACTGTAACACATACAAAAATAAATCATACTAACCATGTCTGGATCAAGCTGTAGTGTCTTATTCAAGGGCTTAAAGGTGATTGTTTAGGGCTCATTCTTTGGGATCAGACTGGCAACAGTTATAATCACAGATCTTTAACTAATAGGCCACCCAACCTTCATGTACTAATATTTGGGATCAGAGACTCAGTACATGTAGAAACAGGCCTTTACAGCAATTTTTATCAAAGCGTGTCCTGATAAACCGACAAGCGATAAATCCTTTCTCATCCATGTCAATCTCAGTTTTGTCCTAACCAGCAATGACTACAACATGTGACGCTCGACAACATTCTGTCCATCACTTGGCTTTTATTTTTGCTGACTTGCTCCATCCACAGCGAGTAAAATCTATTGCTGTCATGTAGCTGTACATAAAATATTTACTGATTGGCTGTTATTTTGTCACTTCACATAGTATGTCACATTCAATAAGGAAAGAGTGACTGAAGTCGTCTATTTGGGACTATTTGTTTAAAAGTGGAGCATGTACAGTACCAGTTTGGGCACACCTGAATGAATGTTTCTCCCTTTAAAGACCTTTTAAACATGCTACAGGCTTAAGATAAATACCAGAGTTGAAGACATTTTAAGACAAGTTATTCCTGTATAAGAGTTTCTGTGCAAAACTAGAATTAAAAAAAAGCACAATGAGAGAAATTGTATTAGAAAAGGCAGGAAAAGCATGCTCAAAAGTCTCCAGCAGGCATCTGATCTTTAGTGCTATTCTATGCACCTCATGAAGTTAAAAACATTCATCTTCATTTACTAAAATAAAAACACAAAAAAATAACTTATATAAAATATATTTTTTATGACTCTAATAACCAAAATAAAACAAAATGGCTACTAATTGATTACGTTCATTTAAAAACAGTATTTTTAATTATACTATTCAGTGCATTAACATAAGCATCCTTAACATACTAAAAACAATAAAAAAAAAAATGTAATCAAAAGATTTAAAATGTTTTCATAGAAATTTAGATTAAATTTAGATAATCTCAATCTCATTACTATTCAAGTCACCTAGATTTGTGTTTTTTCATACTTTTGATGAATTTGATGACTCCTAAGGTCCTTGGCACTGAAATTTCCACAAACATTTTTTCGTATTTTTTCGTATTTTTCATCGAAACAAAGTTTCAGAGGTAGTGTGTAAGATTGATTGACAACATGAGGTTGTATTTATTTTTTAAACATGTGAAAATTTCAGACTCAGTGTGCAATGACCCGTAATTATTCTGAAATGTAAAAACAGGTGTTGCATTATACAGTATATGCATGGATCTTTGTTTTTGATCCAATTTCAACCCAAACCCGCTGTGAGAGATTGTGTCCGTTCCCATCATAATTGTATGCCAGTCTAGCAAGAGCCAAGCTAAAAAGACAAAAAAAAAGAAAAACATTTCAAACACACCAGTACCACAGAAAGTAGTACATCAGACAGTACCACACTACATCAGCCGACATCGCATATTAATGGCAATCCTCATGGCAAGGCCTCAATGTTCCGAACTTCTTCAAAGTGCGTTAATGGAAGGTCGCACCATTATTCTACACAGAAAGTCAGGGTGAGAGGAACCTGTCGGGCCTTGACTCTCAAAAGCACGCAGTCAGAGAAATTATAAGAGATACAGATAAAGGGAATCCGAGCCTGAGAGAGGAATAGGTGGAGGGGGGTGGAAATAAATAGGGGAAGTGAGTGAAAGTAAGGGCGACGGAAACGAGAAGAAAAGTGCCACAGATCAGCACACGAGAAAAGACCGTACAGGCAGATTGATTTACAAACATAGACATTCGGCGGCTGAATTACACCTTAAGCGGAACCAAGAGGATTGACGGGAAGAGAGAGGGAGAAAAATCGAAGGAAATGATAAATTATAAAGAGTTATGGAAGTAAAACTTTGAACGCAGCGAGCCAGGAAGAGAAGAGGGGGATTAGAAAGAGGAACAAATTAAGGCCGGGCAAGTTAAAGAGCGCAAAAGATTGAGCGAGAGCTATGGCATGAGAGCGGAGAGAGAGAGATGATGATGGCGGCTGATTCACCGATGTTATCTCAGTGCAGGGAGATGTGTGTGACACAATCTCAAATTGGAAATCGCTGTTTCAATCTCTCCTCACTCTTTGCTCGCCGCTTCGCTGATAACAAGACAAACTTAATTCTATTAAAAATAGCCCGGTACGTGTGGCAGGAACAGAACCGTCCCGGGCTGCTAAAAAATGCAGGCCCCCTTTCACTGACAGCCAGCATTATAGCCCACTTTAACAATCCCCCCTACCAGAGCCCCCGCTGGACTAACTTTCATCTCGGCATCGCCATCTCTCAGCGTTCATCTATCTATCTAATTATCCATCTGTCCCTCTATCACTCTCACCCATCTGCTGCGCTCTATCTCTCTCTTCCAGACTATAAGACCAGCTCTAGGGATCTTTTCTTTTTTTTTCTCTTGCTTCTGCAAGACTTTGCTTTGCTTTGCTGAGCCTGGTGTTTTCTTTAAACCGCTCTTCGTTGGTCTCGCTTTCTCGCTCTGTGTCTTCCAGGCCGTCCTAATCTGTGCACGCTTCAACTCCTCTTTTTTCCTCCTTTGGGGCAGGCGGTGTGCTACCGCCATATCATCCCGCACTAAGACTCGTCTCTCCGTTAGGAAGCTTGAGTGACATTTGGTATACTCCCTCACCCCTCAACTTCTGACCCTGGCGACACAGCTAAGCGACTCTCGCGCATGCTAATGCCTCCAACCAATCATGAGTCAGCAGGTAGCCAAATGGCCAATCAGATCACGGTGCTCTGTCTCACAGCGGGAAGGTGAAATGAGGCTCATTAAATTAGCGAGGGATGTTTTTTTTTTTGCACGATGTATCAGAGAAACCAGCTCTCTTCAGCAAACTTTCCCAGCTGGAAAATAAATAACACATGAAATCATAATGAGCCTTGATATTAGATTCGTACCGAGATTCATAACTTGAAAGAGAAGTGGTGAGGGGAAAAAGAATGAAGAATGCTTTTTTCTAAAAGTTTGCTATTAGGAACACCTCTGTGTGAATACTTGAAAACCTCATTTAAACAATATGATTGCTTTGTACTGTAGCTTATAGTATGTCTGTTAGCTTTAGTGCTAATGCTAGTGTACTGCTTAAGCATTGAGAAAAAAAAAACCTTGATAAGACTACACAAAATAGTTTGAAAACTTCCTAGAATATGGATTAAAAACATTGATGACTCATCTTGCACTACACTTTTTTACTTTTTTTCCCAAAACAAGCCCCTTCCTCTATGACCTGCAGCCAGAAAGCTTGTAGAAAATAATTAATGGCTGAATAAAGATTATTATAAAACAGATTGTTCCAGTCCTTGATTCTAATTGAAGCCCTTTTATTAGTCCACTTGCATAGACTACACATTTGTTTATATATGTGTGTTGCTCGGCAACTACTTTGTTGCAACCATAGACAGGGGGTTTTCTTAAAAACGCAATTTTTAAAAAAGTTTAAAAAAAAAAAAAAAAAAAAATGCAATTACGAATGGGGTGGTCAATAGGGGGCGGAATTATGTCAATGTTGGCTGGGGGTAGCATAATCACAGGCACCCCATTGGCCACCCTGCTCGTAATTGCTTTTCTAAGAAACTAAAATAATATTGATCTAGGAGAACCTCGATCATGTCTATACTAGCTATACAATAATGTTTGGACGTCAAAATTCTCTCGATACTCACAGAAACTGAGTAAAAAAAAAATAGAGCTTTTGTAAAAAGTTGTAGATGAGGAATGCAGCGCAAACCTTGGTGCCTAGACATCAACTCTGAGCATTTGAGCACAACGTATATCAGCCGAGTTATAAAATCAGGTAAAAGAAATAATATTAATAATATTTTAATTAAGTTTTATCAATATCCTTGTGTAAACAGAAGTTAGAAGTACATTAGTTGAGTTACCTTTAGATTAGTACTGTAACATTATCTAGAGCTTTAGGAAATGTTTCGGATGTTTTTATCATAAACTATGTTTAATATGATGCAAACATTCCCATATAAATGCTAGGATCAAGATTTTTTTATAGCATAAATTACAGAAACATTTAACCTCGCACATGCAGTAGATGCAGCCGCCATGTTGGAACGGTGAACTTGACATCGTTCACCATACTATAGGTTCACACAGATCCGTTGAGCCGTTCTGTGCAGGATTGTGGCACCTTTTCAATATTCTGTGATTACTATTGTGAATGACGTCAAGTCAAGACCTCTACAATATGGCGGATGGCTTATGTATCATGGCCCACAGAAACAGAGGCATCTACGCATATATATATATACAGTATATATATATATATATATATATATATATATATATACAGTATTATAGCAACTACAACTGTTTCTGAGGAACTACATTGTTAGGCAAATGAATAATGTTTTTATTAATATCATTAAATTTGATTTACTTTGTATTATTTTGTGAAAATTTGCTTTTGCAATGAATAACCATTACAGTGAAACGGTTCAGTGAGAGGTTTAACCTGAGTGGCACTAAAAGCACAGTCAAAACTTAATACTTGAAAGTGTTTTTATTAACAACTATGTGAATATAAGTAATGTAATACAATAAGTCAATCATAAATTGAAAAACGAATACACATCATTGTGTTTTTCACAAACAGCAGGGAATGTATAGGTACATATGTGTATAGGTAAGTTTCTGTTTAATAGGAAAAACTTCAAAAACTGAAACAAAACTGCGCTCTTTAAGCAATTTCATAGAGAGAAGGCTATTTTTCACCGAATGCCCTTCTTTGGGATTGAGGTAGTGATGGGTAAATGGGTTTGCCCACATGAAAGAGTAAGGAGAGTGTCAGGCTAATGAATTAATCAGGCGGTCATTAGTTTATATCTACTGCAGCCGCGCAGAGCCCTTTTTTTCCACATAGAAGGAACGGAGCAGAGAGAACGAAGAAGGCAAATCATTCAGGCGTGAGAGTGAGGTTTTCTACAGTGTGTGTGTGTGTGTGTGGAAGGGACACGGAGAGACCAAAAAGAAAGAGAGATGGATAGAATGAAAGAGTTACGAGTGTGTGTAAAAGCGTGTACTTTCATTCCCCTTAGCCAACTGTGTTCATTTCCCATCATGCCAATAAAGCCGAACTTGATTTGAAATTAAATCGGGTGAAGGGATGTATGACTTTAGCAAGGGCAGACAGATAAAGAGTTCGAAGGAGGCTGAAGAAAGAAGAACGCCGTTTGAATGAAGGAGAGGGGCATGTACAACTGTAGAGGACAGAGGAGGTTACGCAATCATAAATTAAAGCCCTCACTTTGCATAGTCGTACAAGTTGGATGCTCCTGTAGAAATACAGTGCAAATGAAGTTTAACATAAAAATAAGCTTTCGGGTATGTCTGGCATAAGTTTCAATTTGAATTGTTTCATTTTTTTAAATGCAAGAACTGTTATGTTCCTGAAATTCAATCACATACTGACCACTGTGCCCTACAGCCGTTACCAATAAATTACATGCCGTATCAATATTGTATTGTTATATTATTATTATTATTATTATTATTTTTAACAACAACGTTATTATAATAGTATTTATAATACTAAATCAATGTCATTTTTATCATGTAATAATAGTAATCAAAATAATGTTATTTTAATAATAATCATTCAATGACTAATTATTAGACGGTATATTAAATATTTTCGTATTATTGGTATTATTTTATTGTCAACAAATTATGACAAAAAGTAATTTTAGAAACATGCTTATAATAATAATAATAATACTAAGTTATTTTAATAACTAAATAAATTATTATTATTATTATTATTATTAACAATATAATTATATTTTGTTGACAACCGATTATAACAAAAAGTGGTATTATGAAGATAAATGTAATAAAAGATAATTACGTGCTATTTTAATAATGATTATTACTGGTGTTATTTTACTGTTGACACATCGAATATGACAAAAAATAATATTAGAAACATGATAATAAAATTATTTTAATAATTTTAATTTTTAATAACAAAAGTTATAATTTTTTGTTTGTTTATAAGGAATTATGACAAAACGTGATATGAAGATCATTTAAAACCTAATGATAATTATTATGAGCTATTTTATTAATGATTGTTATTATTGATATTTATTTTATTGTTAACAAATTAATAATGACTAAATTCATTCAAGAAACAGGCTTATAATAACTCTAATCATTATGTTTAGTTTGTTAAAGTAATAAGTGGAGGCTTTGTTGAACCCAGTACTCTCCTGAGTTCAACGTTTGGGCAGCATGTATATGTGCTTGTACACGCAAGCATTTTTTTTTTCTCACACAGTCTCAACTCTGGAGTCAGAAGTGCCAGAGGTGACAGTTGAAGCGTGAACATCCTCCACTGGCTCCGGGTTCCCTCCAGGTGCACATCCTCAGGTCCCAGAAAGTAAACTGATCGATGCTTTGAAAGCTCCCTCAAATGAACAGCTACCCTATTCCTTAGGGGAGATACTAGAAATCAGGCTTAGATCAGCATGTTCAGGCCAAGAGCTAAACTGTATCAACCCAGAACTCCTGCAGTCAGGGATGTGCTCCAAATAGAAGGTGCCCTAAACCTACACAACTTTGCCAGAGATGGTGACCTAAAAGCTCCCGAAATAGTGTTCCATTCTTTCTGGACAGACAGCTACCCTGTATCCGTGTCTAAGGGAAAGTGGCGAGATGCCCACTGAATGAGTTGGCTGCTGAACTAAAGAGCTTATTTTGAGAAAAGATAAGGCAGTTACACTCTGTTTTAGAGAAAAGTGGTGCATAAAAGATGATTGGCGAAGCACTCAATGCACTAGGCGTCAAGATTTGTCACCACCTGTGCTAGATCAAAACATTGTGGTGCCGCATGGCAAGCCACCATGTTTCTGGGTTTTAGTGATGGATATAAGCAACAATATGCATCAGCATTTGGGGCTTCAGGGAAAGGCAAATATACTGATATCAGCTGTGGCAGTGGGGGTAATCGGGTCTGACTGGAGCAGAGACAGTCATGATGACCACAATCCATGAATTATCATAACTTATGTCAAATCTTAAGTTCTTTCTGATCCAATAATGATTAAAATAGAACTGAAAAATTAAATGGCACAAAATACCATATTAGACTACAACTGTACAAAAGGATTTTACCCTATACATACTTAATATGACAGATGTGTTTTTTTATAATGTTCATGAAAAATGACATTGTTAGCGATTCTACTAAACCATTTCATACCAGATTTTTACATTGAATTTTAAGGAAGCGCTGATATCAAATATTTTATTTTAAAAATACATATCATTACTCTATGAAGTAATATTTTTAGATTACTTTTTAACATTTTTTAAATATACTGGGATGTTTCTTGCAACTGCAGCAGTGTGATCTACTTTTTTTTTTTCAAAAACTATATAAAATATACAACATTACAAAAATTATTGGTGTGCATTTTACAAGAAAAAACTATTTAATACTGTATATTATAGTGTTGTGATTCACCTGTAGGATCAAAATAAAATTGTTTTTTTTCTTTTTATTTAGACAATGTAGTACAAATAGTACCCCTTTTAATACAGTTTTAAATGCATTAATGCCAATTACCTTAACATAACAGTAGTTTTATAGTCTCCTCCAGGTAAAAGGATAGACACTAATATCATTTAAATGCATAGAAATTTGATTTGATCCCCACTTTGGGCCAAAAAGCTGCAAATTTCTGTCAGGAACAATTCTGAATGCCAGTCTGACAAATGATTAACTGTCAGGCACAAAAAAGCTTACCTCAACCCCGGGCCCTCAAGTACAGCACACATCTCTGGAGTTACACCGCTGTCTATAATGAATCACTCCGGCCACAGAGTATTGAACCCCAACAGACGCTGTCCGATACAGGCAGAACAGCTTTGCTGAAATGAGAGCCATAAAGTCTTGAGCTTTGATCAATGGGTTAACTAAAAAGCTATGACTGATCGACATTTGCCAAGTGTCTGATTTATCAGGTTTGACCTGCGTGTGTGTGTCCACAGCGTGATGAAAAGAAAACCTAATCAATGAGGTGATCGATCGTCCAAGGCCCCTTCGGCTCTCCGTCGAGTGACATTAGCAATTGATCAAGTGCGGCGTGCAAATCGGAACATGTGAACTTTAGACTACTCGTGACTAAAAGCATTCATAAGCGAACTTGTGTTTGCCTGGCTGTATGTTTGTTGAAGGTTAGAGACAAGGGCAGGAAGACGTCCCACTGTGACGAAGAAGGAAGCTCGGAGCTGAAGTGTGGGAAAGAAGCAGCGTTTTAAGGAGGAAGATAAGCAGAGGCGCATCGACAGGAAGCGGTGACAGAGCGGCTATGGTTAAAAGTCAATGGGCATAAAGCTGAGAGGGCAAAGTTGAAGCGACATCAAACCGCGAAGCTGAATGCCGCTTTTGGCACGAGCTACAGATAGTCCTATTTTTCACCACACGGGTCGGCTTTATGCCACTGACAGAGACATGAATAGATGTGTGTAAAGACCCGAGAGATTTGCCAGTGGATTAATCCTTTCATTAAGGAAAGCGAGAAGTTAATTGCAGCGACAGCTGCGTTTCTCAGAGTTTACTCGATTGACATTTTAACGCCATCCTTTTAAACGGAAAAAAGCAATTATCAATAAATGCAGGGCAATCTTCACATGATGAATCAGGCAGAAATTAGCTTTTATTTCTCTTTTCTTTGGCCTTGAGGCGTGTTGGCAGCACAGGCCTGGAGTGAGTTTTCGTGAGAACCGATACGCAAATGAAAATAAACCACTCGATAGCACTGTGATGAAACGACAGACACAGTTTAAGCAGATCAAAGGTTACGATAGAGCTCCGTGCTGAAGCCTGATGAAAAAGAGTGAAAGATAGATGGAGATGGTCATAGGTAATTACTCTGAGTACCGGTATTGAACTACTGAAAGGAATATTACGCAGAAAAAAGGAAAGTTTTTAGACCATTCAGAAATGATGTGGATACTAAGATGAATGTGAATGCGTGTCCAGAGACCAGTTATGAAAAGAAATGCAGCATTGGTGACAAGCAGAGAACGAGACAAAAAAGAAGAAACCGGTAACTAAAAAGAAAAGCATGAATGGGAAAAGGTAGCGCCGTACGAGCTGTTAGTCTTGATCAATCCCCTGTTGCTCATCAATGGCTATGAATGGGCTCAAGGGTAGATATCAGACATATCTTTCTAATCTCTAAATAAGTCCCTGGGCTTTACATATATGAACTGTCAGACCTTGAAATCAAATCATACACGGTTTAAAAATGGTAAAAAAAAATGCATTCTTAAATTATTAGCACTGTGAATATATCAAATAAGTAGTGTTATTAATTAGGCTAATAAAGAATTGTTTTTTAGAAAAGTATTTAATGTTTTTTTTTAAATTAATAAAGCATTAAAAATAACATTCTAAGAATAGTTTTAAACAAAAGAAAAAAAAAACAGAATACAAGAAATAATAAATATAAAATCAATTTGCCATTACTATACATAATCCCATTGCAATTTAAGCTTCTATGCATTTTCTGTTTCTTTTTTTAGTTTGCATACGCGTTGTAAAAAAAGACTTGCGCATAAAAATATGGTAGCATATGACCCCAAATTAACATTTAAAAAACGGTATAGTTTATAAATTGATATAATGCTAATATACAAACCTAAAATATACCAAACACTAAAATCTTGTACTACCAAAAAAAAAAGTGAAGTGTCCCTCTGGAAATTCTGGAAATGTCAATTCATGGCTTTTCACTATAAGATGATTTGCAGAATTTCTTTGCTGTAAAATTTCAATTTTGTAATTTTTTTCACTAGCCAAAAGTATTTATAGACATATATGTAGTTTTTACTAAATAAAATTATTTTTGCTCTGTATAATTAGTTTGATTAATTTGTATATGCAATTAACAAAATGTTTAATTGAATTACATCCCTAACATACAGCATAGGCACATTATACTCAAGTAGTAAACGCAATCAAGTCTGTTCACAAACAGCTGTCTCATGCTCACTTATATTGTCACACCCGTCTGGCTCTTAACCAAAACTCACCCAACAATGTGTCATAAAATCTCAGCTGCTCTTTCTCCTTCCCTTACTTCCATCTCTCGTCCTCTATTTCTCCATGCTCTGATTCATTCTACTTTCCTGGTGATGACAGCTATGGCCTGGTGTCACTCGTGCTTTTAACAGTACAGCTGTAGGTGCAGCAGCCAATGTGTGAAAAGCGGCAGATGATGGGACATTAAAGCTTCACAAGACTCTTTACCCAGATCTGTAAGAACCACACACCTACCAACCCACATCTGCCACACAAATGTCTCCTCCGCATGCGCACAAATGCAGACATGTGCCATGTAAAACGAGTGGACGTGTGCAGGTGTTACTCATAAAACTTTCTGTCATGTGAAAAGAACAAGTTTTGGCACTCAGCTTTGACTAGGATATTGGTTATTGGAGGGCTAAGGTTGGAGAGAGGAGTCTAGTGATTTCACGTCTGACTGGACAGAAGGAAAGGTCTATTTCTCTATTTCGGGACAAATATGTGACTGCGGCTAAACTAACCCAACTCCATGCAGTTCAAATCAGGTTAGAGCTATAATGTTCAAAATACAGTTTGCTCAAAATGGCAATTACATTTACATATTACATTTAGTCACTCAGCAGATGCTTTTTACCCAAAGCGACTTACAAATGACAATCACAATCAAGAGCCAACGAATCTTGCATTACGTTCGTGCCAAAATTATAATATGTGAATACTAATTTTAACCCATTTACATGTGGGATGGGTTTTATTTCTGGCTCGAAGTATCTGCAAAACTTACAATAAAGAAAATATACTGTACAGTGAGTCTGAGGTCTGCTTTGCAATTGCCAAATATTCAGTGCTTGAACTTCAGTATGTAGCCATAGGTGCATTTTCAGTCGAGAGTCATAGTTTTAGGCTGCATGCAAAATAAGAGAACAGCAGAAGGCCATGTGTTACACAGTCGGCCTTTAAAATATGAGAGAATCTAAATGATCGATTTCTAGATGACGAGTGTTGATCTCTGTACTCTGCTATAGTGGGGGCTAATGGCAAGTCTAGAAAATTACAGAGGTCTCGCAGAACTATGATTTATCTTAACATCATGCATATTTATACTAAAAAAAAATCTCTTTTTAAGATATCTAAGTGTGCCCAGTATGAGCGGAAATGGTTAGTCTCAGCCTGAAACAGAATGCCCAATTTACCACAGAATGCCCACTGAACATTTATGACCCAGCTAATGCATATACTGAACACAAAAAGGGCAAGAGCTGGCAGAAATCTATTCTGATTGGCTAGCTGCTAAAAGGGTTGGAGAAATATTTTTCCAGTTTTTAAAAACTAGATTTAGATAATTTAGACACTAATATTATGTTGATATATAACATTCCATTACTTTATTCATAATATTTTATACATACAGATATATATCCCCAACAGAAACAAATTATATTTTCAAATAGATTCAAATAGAAAACAGCTCTTCGAAACTGCAGTAGTATTTCACAACATTACTGTTTTTAATGTATTTTTGATCAAATAAATGGACCATTGATAAGCATAAGAACATAAGAAACTTTGTTTAAAAAAGTCAGCAGTGACACATAATGAAAAGAATACTGAGAATATATATATATATATATATATACATATATATATATT
>JAUMHP010000041.1:14086250-14110224 GCA_032361065.1 Enteromius trimaculatus | reverse complement strand
ACTACTGAGAATATATATATATATATATATATACATATATATATATTTTTTTTTGTTTTTGTTTTTTGTTTTTTTTTTAATAATGTCTTTTATTATGTTTGGAAGTGTATTTATATTTTGAGTCAGTAGCATTCTCTACAAACACCTGTTTATTCAAACAGCTTATACCCGTGCCTCAGGGAGCTGTTTAAATAGTCCTTTCAACATGTAGCTTGTAGCAGTATATGTGTATCACATCGCATTTAGCAGCTTTTATTGCACTGATGAGATCGATAAGAGTTTTCCGATCTCAAATGGGAAAAGAATTCCAATGAGCGTGCGTTTGTGCGGCATTAGACTTGATGGAAATGATATGGAAACTCTCTGTGATATATTACTTCTGAGCAAATTTCACCCTTGAGTGATTTGGACAGAGTTTTCTTTGTACGCAACTGTGTACACAACCGCTGGTGTTCTCTGATTCTGATATTATGTTCTGGTTGCATATAAATAGCGGAGAATCAGATGGCTATATACTAAGGAAAGCAATGCTTTGCGATTACTAGATCTTTGAGTCAACAAGCACAAGATTTTCTCTCTACATGAAGTCATTCACATTTAGCTTCCAGGAAATTGACTGTAGTTGATGATGGTGAAAAAAGGACAACGAAGCACTCAAAATTCAAGACCTCCCTCAGATTAAGGTCACCGCCGAGCTCTATGCTTATGACCTGTCATAAAAAACGTGATCCAGAGGCAAGAAAATATGCCACGCCAAACTGCCAGGTAAGATGGATCAGTCAGAGCTTTAAAATCTAGACCATTTGCAAGTAAATGAAAAAAAAAATGAAATCCTCCGTAGTTCTATGAGTCTGTGATTGTGCATACACCTTAGGAGTTTGAATTGAGGGTTTGGAAAGTGTCAGAGGGGTAGTTTGTTCACATGAGAAATATGAAAAACACAAGTTCTCATATTCAATTCACAAGTTTGTTGGAGGGTATAACCTACATTTATGTATTTCCAACACAGTTTCTTGACCAAGGTGCTAAATTGACCTGTCCTATGACCTGTCTCATATGATTTTGTACGATTTGTCTAAAACCCTGTGACCCGGTGTGTGTGAGGTTTAGAGGCGGGGTTAGGTTTAGGTCATTCGTACAAAATCATACGAATTGGCAACTCGTAAAATACATACGGTTTATGAATTTTATGAATTGCCGTGGGATCGGGTTGGTATTTCTCACATGATCCGTTTGTTGAAGATCATAGAAATGTGTCACTTTTAATGGGGTAGTTCCCCCAAAAATGCTAATTGTCATTATTTACTAACCTTGACCTTTTTCCTGGATTTTCACAATTCTGAGAAGAAACGTCCTAATTGTGCAATAAAGTGTTGCACTCTCTGTTAAGAGTTCTCAGAAAAAGAGAATATTTAGATTTAGGACAGAAACTGGCTTCCATTCTGCTTACATTTCATATTATAGTAATCATAATACCTTTTGGGACACTAACGTGAAAACGTTTACATTGTCTTAACCAAACAAAAGGAAATGTATATAAATTCAAATTCAATCACAAATGGTTACAGTGTTTGGTAGTTGCTATACTTTTTGTCTTTGTAAGGTAAGATGCTCTACACACTAAGAAAAAATGGCTATTCTCCTGCCTTCACCACAATAAAACAATTGCAATTATACTGTGGGTGAGTCCTTTCAGCACCTATTACTGCCCCCATTACCACAGCAGCAGCAGCAAAGCCTGATGGGATTGCCCCTTGAGCTTCAGTCTGCCATCTCCATCATTCTATCAACTTCAGTGTCTGTGTAAACTGAAACGGCATTACTGAGTGAATTACTGAGCATGGCAGATAGAAAAATGTTCCGATCCTTGTATGTGAGGACGCCTTACGAGAGCGTGCCATTTGACCGTTTGGCTCGAGTAATGTGGTGCCTTTTTCAAGTTCAAACAACACTTTTGCTCTCTTTTTGAATCAGTGCCCATCTCTCTGGAACATACAATATACAGAAACGCAAGCAGATCTTATTTGAACATTTAGGGGGCGGCTGTTTATTGCGTTCCTCTTTTCCAAGCAGGATCATCAATTATGTATAATATAAGACTTTTACGATTAAGGCCAAAAAAAAGAAGAAGAAGCAAGAAACAAGATTTAAGCCTGCCATTGAAAATTAAACCCACGTCCCCCCTCTCTAATTGAAGTGAGTGATTAGCCTTTTTAGTAAGAATCAATCTGAGAAAAAAGGAATATGCAGGATTGCGAGACAGGATTAATGCATCAGAAAAAGAAAAAAAAAAGACTCAATTTAGACTCTGCCAAACTTTGGCAAGCGATAACACATTCGCATTAAACACAGCAACCTAGAGACATCAACATTGAATCAGAACCAAGATTTTTCAGGTATAAGAATTCAAAATGCTTATTTATTGATGGCTTCAGAAAATGCACTGCAAATGTAATCAAGGGCCACAAAAACACGCACATACACACCCATATATATCCCAGCAGTTCGTGCCACCCTATTACAATTAAAATCACAGGCTCAGCGTTCCCTGGACCCAGGTATTGATGATTCATTTTGCATTTTATCAGAGAAACAGAAATGCTGTTAAAAGGAGATCAGTCAGGCAGCAGGCATAAGGGGGCTCTCTCTAATTGCCTATTCATCAAAAGAGTTCCTCAAGTATATCCAGAGCTGAAATATCACGCATGACAACTGAACCGCACTCCATTAATTATGCTCCCAATGAACCAGGTTCACAACACTCCTCTTCTGGTTATTAGAATCTCAGTCTCTCTCTTCACTGGAGACTCACATAATCAGAGTCATACTTTAACAAACGAGGATAATCATTCACACTGGTAAACAGAGCTGCAGGAATAAATCCTCAGACACACACACACACACCAACTGACAAAGCACTTTTTCTACATCAAATTGAAAAAAGTGGTTAAGGAGGGGGTTGTTTAGTACACTGCTGAACAATAGCGTGGGTGACACATTGTGGTTTTGTACACTTTGACAAACAAAAGTCCATATAATAGGGTTGTACTAATGCTCGCTATTAATGTTGGAAAACAAATTAACCATCACTGACTTGGGTCTTTGAGCTTTTAAATTATCTTTGTCAACTTTTTACTTAATTAAATGTAGAGCGATGGGCCAAAAAAAAACCATATTGTTTATTTACTTTATTCATGTTCCTGGTCATATTTTGAACAATTCCTGATTGCACATGTAGTTTTCATAATCTTTTACCAAAATGTTATACCTTTCTTTTGCAGATTATATCACCAAGCAGCTAGCTGTCATATTCGTCACATTATTTTTTTTTCCTCACTCCTGCTATATTGATGATACGTAAGAAAAATAGCATAGATTTCCAAAAACACTAAAGGGAATGATATCAAAAGAAAATGCAGATCATTTGTTTTGATCTGTATCAAACCCAAGAAATTATTTATATGGATCTGTAGTCAGCACAGACATTGCCAATTTTTTTTAAATTAAAGTATTAAAGCAAATATAGTTCTTACACCACATCCTTGCCAAAATATTAACATATTAAGTTTGTCGAAAAATGCATTTTTTGAACAAAACAAAAACATTTGCAAAGTCAAAAATTAATTGGTGAAAAGAAAAAATAATGTTAGCTTTGGCCAGGTACAGTATCACTTTATTATGTTTATAAATATCACATCAAGTTTAAGGGTATATTTAAGTCATAAAATAATGTACAGCGTGGTCAAACTAAACAGAACAAAGAATTTTACACTCTCACTTTTCACAATCTCAATCAATTTATCATCGAACAATACCAGTACAGTCCAAAAAGTCCAAAGTGTCGAGGAACAATATAGGTATGGCACAACTTTACTGCAGGGGTGCCCCCTGATCCTGGAGATCTGCCAGCCTGCAAAGTTCATCTCCAACCTCAATCAAATACACATTAACCAGCTAATTAAGATCTTCATGAACACTTGATCATTTCTAATTCAGTCAGATTTGTTGGAGCAGGATTTGTACTGAACTCTGCAGGAAGGTAGATCTTCAGGAACAGGATCGGGCACCCCTGCTCTACAGCATCTACTGTATCGCCCCTTTATCTGCTAAATATTTCACAGTTGTCCTACTTGTCGTCGAAGTGTCTGTGGAAATCAGACATGACGTTTCAAGCAAACATCACAGATTTCTTTGCACCAAAATTAATTTTGCATTGAGGAATTTTATTTTAATACTCAGCTTCTCTATTTTTGTTTGCGCAACTCTTGCATTCATAAACGCTGCTGTCTAATTCTATCCCTGCAAGCAGCTGCAACTGCTGACAAACTCATCTGTCATGTGCCAGTGTAAGTGTGTATACGGGATACATTGTGCCTCAGGGTTCTTAATGTTAACTCTTTAGGCTCAGATCTCATTTTTTATTTGGCTTTCACCGCGTTTAAAGAATTATTCTGGGTTCAGTACAAGTTGAGCTCAGTCGGCAGCATTTGCAGAGTAATGTTGATTACCACAAAATGTATTCCTTCTCTTTTTTAAAAAAAATAAATAAAAGCAACAATCTAGGTTGCGTTGTGACATTCATAACGGAATTAAATGGGCCCCCATTTTTTAAGGAATTTGAAGCTTTTAATTTTAGAAAAGCACTTACGTTTATTCTTCTGTTAAAACCTGCATTGTCCGCATTTATAATTTTTATGGTTGTTTTAGGTGTTATGCTGCTGTGGTGACAAAGTTGTCAAACTGGATATAACTTTACACAGAACAGGTTAGAAAGCAGTTATTTCATGCTAAATCGTGTTCACACATATTTGTGACAAGTGGCTATACTATAAAAATTTCAGCACACAGATTGGTGCCATACACTTCAAGTGTCTATAACCCAAATGTTAGCTTTTTTTTAAAATGGGGCCGGGTGTGTGTATGAAAAATACTTTTTGTGTGAATCAAAATCGTTCTACTCCTGCCCACGATAGAGCTTAACTTATACTGAACCTGGAATATACCTTTAAAGGGTTAAAGTGTGCTCAAGAACACACTTATCTAGCGGCTCCTTGAGGCACAAGACTGATGAGAAAAAATCTTCAAAGCCATAAACTGAGGCCTGCTCGGTTCGTTTGATGTGGAGATAATGATTAAGGTACGTAGCAAGAAAACATTTCCATTCGATGGCAAATTGGAAAGAGATGGAGGTCTGAAACTCAAGACGAGGTGACGAAAGATGATTGTCAGGATCACTGGAAGTTTGTCTCCTAGAGTCAAATGTGACATAATTGGGACTTCAGGCACTGCATAAGTCTGGTTGTCGAGGTTATTATATGCTTTGTTTGGAACATCGAATTTGAAAAGCTCAAGCCATAGCTAGCGTACGATCACAGCTAAAGGAAAAAATGCAACAGACATTTTTTTTCTATTTTCTAATAAGACCAAGTAAATTGGTGGCACCTCGGCCGTGTTCACCACTGCCATGTGTTTCTGTAGGAGGACAGCAAGCAAGTGACAGCAAGTAAACAAGATGAAGTTCATCTGTCCTTCGATATGAGCCAAAATGGCAACCAAAAATGACAGTTCACATTTAAAATTCGCCACAGCCAGCCAGGCACCCATCTCGCTGGTGATTTGTGCTCTTCCAGAGAGGCAGTGCATGACTGTGTGAGGAGGAATACATCTGTCTGTCTGTCTGTCTGATAAAGCGGATGCCAGTCCATGTGCCATAGCACGTTCTTCCTCTGCTTCAGGCCCTCCACAGCTATCAGTCCATCATTGTCATACAATAATTCTGCGTGTAATACCCGTCTGAGTCCCACAGAAACTGACATACTGTGTCTGCAGTGAGAGCGTGTTAAACCCACTCAACATCCTGTAGAACAGGCCAATTTAACACAGGAATAAGCCAATTATCTTCGAAGAGTAGGCAAATTTACAATAGGATTTTCACAATTCCTGTCGGACGTCCGTGTCAGGGGTTGGGCTCCAACACATTAGTCTCTTTCATGACCACACACATTTTCCTAGACAAAAATCTCACTTTCGCACACTCATAGAGAGAGGCTTCATCTTAATGCAAATATCATACACTCACATTCGTAGAGTAGCCCAGATTACACGTCGCTAAAGGGATACTGTTAATACAAAATAAATGGACAGCAAATGAGCTTATGTGATGACTACATCTCTCTTGGCATGAAAACTCTGGTTTAAAGGAATATTTAAAACACGGCGTAATATTAATAATGCAACTGACAGAATGTGTAACAATGTTGATAGCTTAACCTTAACCTACAATGATCAGTAAATAACAAACATTTATAGCAGAATAATTCATTCAACTGCTTTTATAAACTTGTAAACTTTGCATTTTAAATCCTTAAAAATGCCCTACTCTTTTTAAAAGAAGAAAAATGCATTTTATGGCAACAGTTTGCTACAAATGCCACCACTTGATGTTAACTTGTTCAGAACTCAGGACAATCCTTTGAAATCTGAGATGCCTCTCTTTGTCAAAGAGATCGCAAAATCAATTGGATTATAATACACTACCAAAAGAGACCATACTTCCCGCTTGGTAGAGAAGCTGATGTTGGAGATCTGTATTTCAGAGTGGCACTAATCATAGTGTAGGATTTATAGTTGTCATTCAAATGTTTGTCTGACTGCTAGAATGGCACAAACCAATCAACCAAATCAGTCTCATTCTTAGCCCCAGTAAGACTGGGCAGCATAACAGACAGTGGAAGAAAAGATGGACCACTTGTAGATGAATCTACCCATCTTCCATAGCCCCTTTTTCCTGTGTTGGTCACAGAGGAGTGCTGGAGAATACTTGTAGATAAATGAAAAGAAGAAACCACAGCACTCAATATTTCAGTTAAAAAAAAAACATAAAATTTATGATACTGTTGCTGCCAGATTTTACTGCTGATTTTACGTTATTGCGGCACAATTTTTTTTTTTTTTTTTTTTGAGATTTCAGTCTTTCCCCACTTAGGCAGACAGAAGCTGTATTAATCACACTTAAAATAGCTGCCTGGGGGCATTGCCAAGATGGCTGCCGAGTGAACTGGCTTGCACTGAAAAGGATTTGGCTACATTAAGATGATACCTGGGAACCAAAACCAATATTTGAAATAGAGAAATTCTTCCGTTATCAGACACCACAGTTATGCTCATTCAAATCTGAATACAGAATGTCTTTTAAATTCTAATTACTACGTTTGAACTCAATTTGAAATCAGGTAGAAAACATTCTATCATGTGATATAGAATTTGTATGTAGAAAAAAATACTTTTACAGAATATTGGTAAGATATAGAGGTGTAGACATTGCAGGAAGACAATAAATAATGAGATGGATGGATAGACAGATTGGTTGATTGCTTAATTAATTGATTTTGCACAGTCCAAAGACTGTCTTCTTGGTCAGGTTTTTTTAGGGAACAAAGGCAAAAAAAAAAAACAACATAAAAAAATCTCAGTTTGTCAATGGACACATTTCATTCCCCGGTGTGATTAGGTTCACAGGAATAAATTGTTTTTAGTTTAATTTCTAGTGGTGAATATTCTCTCTCAGTCCCAATAGCTCTTAAAACAGTATTTTATTTCTCACTTTAACAGCATATAACAAGTCCCACTTACTGCCTATCAGCAGAGACCACTTCCTGCCTTTGGCACAAAAAGCTCCACTGCCTCCCACAACATATTCAGAAAAACATTAAAATAACAAAATAGGGAAACTGTTTGAAGTACATCAAAATAATAAGCATATTCTCCCTTTACTTGTACATAGGCTTTTTACTCTTCACCTTAGCGAGCTCTCTAAACATAGACCGATCGAAAGGTATAACCTCATTTGCTCACTTCACCTGATTCTTTCTCATGGAGAGCCTAGAACATTATTTTCCCGAGTCAACAAACTGCAGGGCCACAGTGAAGGTTTTTAAACATCCACTAAAAGGTTTCTGTGTTTGGTTAGCTGGCTATATTCCACTTATAAACACAAAAACAAGCTATTACATATCCTTAACACTAAATGCCATGTCAGGAAGATGCAACATAATCAGTTAGTTTCCAAAGAGACAAATTGCATGATGCTAATCGGATTCAGCACGGTAAAGAGGGCGCAATGTTAGCTTTAATTCTCACTTTAACTTGGTCTCTGAGGGCCTCTCATCTGATAAAGCAACACAACAGCCTGCAGTAGATGGTGTCTCTTTAGAGGAACAACTCGCTCTTTTCTGTGGAAACAGAAACTCTTGTTTTCTGATTTGCTAAGGTAGCATTGCTTTTGCATAATGGACCTGTTAGTCAAATAACAGCAACTGTTTCAGGTGTGGATCTACAACACAAACACCTTTACATCCACTTATATTCCTCATTTCTTATCCTTTTCCTTGTCCTCCTTGCCTGTGTTCATCGTGTCATCTATTGTAAATGAAAGAATTCCCTAGGGCTGCGAGTCAGACAGTCTTGCCAGTGACAATACCAGCATTTCTCTATTGCAGTTTTCTTGCAAGCAAAGCCTTTGTCCAACATAAGTCGTTGAGCCAATGTCTTGTGTATATTTCAACATGGATGCCTCCTCATTTTCTCCTCGCGCTATCTCTCCTTCTCGATTTCTCCCTTGGTAAATGCAAGAGCTCCTTGGGTGTAAACAATTACAAGCTTATTGCTGACACAGATTGCTGGAGTCGTGTTAAATAAAATCAGAGGAGTGTTCACCCGAACTGCAAGCTGCCTCCTGCCTGGCCCATTTTGTAACAGTGAACCTCCCCTTACTGAAGCTTAGCCAAGCTGAAAGGGATTTTGTGCATCACAAAAACATTTTACTGCATATACTTGCTCAAAAAAACAACAAAAACAAACCCCCCCAAAAAATCAATTTGTATCTGGGTCCCTTTGATAGCGTAAAATCATCAAAGAAGCCAAATGCATTTCATTTTCAAGACACGCACAGACAATTACGGTACAAGAAAGGAAAGGGGGGGGGGGGTGTATACATACGTCATAAACCCATAATACGAAATACATTTAAAAATAAAGTTGGAGTGCAAGTTTTTTTTCTTTTCTTTTTTGCTCCTCAGCTGTTTAGAAGTGTTTCTGAAGTCTTTCTTCCTCTGCTTATTATTTTGCTTTGACAAGGGACAAAGGTCTTTCAGCTCTGATGGTGTTCCAAATAATTATGAAGAAGCTTGAGAGGTCTTACTTTATATTTCCAATATAAAGACTTCCCAAAATTTATCCAATGTTACAAGCCATTAGTACAACCTCAGCATGTAACTCAAGCTAGCCACACAAGACTTATGCTATCTGCTTCATTCAGAAAAAAAAAACAGGCTGTCACTTCACTGTTGGAACCATAGACATGTGAGTAAGATTTCCAACATATGGTGAGGCTGCACTTTGGGCAACCTGAGTTTGAGTCCTGGCTCGAGGTACTTTTCTGGTTCAATCCCCTCTCTCATCTACCATGATTTGCATGATTTGTTTTTCCTTCTTCTGTGCTATCTAAATAAAGGCAAAAGCATACACATAAAACTTACAAAATAAAATGTGTCAGTGCTTTGCAAAAAAGCATCTCCCCACAGTTAGAAATATCTTTGTCCTCTCATTTAAAGATGTGTAAAGTTTGTCTTTTCTGCCTCTTGCGACAACAAACAGAACTGCACTCCCTCTAACGGCCAGTGGTTGGGCTAAACCTCTAGACCTGCCCCCAACTCACTCCATTGTTTGGGTCAGTGGTCTTGTGTTCAGCTGGTTAGGATGCTCAAAATCAACCAGTAATTACTTACAAGACTTATAGATACTACAGAAATACAATACAAAATAATTAAAATAATAATAATAATCAAAATAAAAAAATTTATGACTTCAGTAAAAGACATAAACAAATAAATAAAATGTAACATTTTTGTAGCAATATCAATGTAACGTACGATAAGCTAAAGCAACGATCCAGCATGTTGTTGCTATGGTTACCTCCTCAGCCAAACCCGTTTGCGAAGGTCCCTAACTAACTTGTAATCTAACTTTTGTGGTTGAAATGATGAACCGTATGTAAATAAACTTATATATAGAAAGAAATAGCCTACGCAGACCTTCGAGACCACAGCCTTATTTGGGAGAGGGGTAAAGCTTTAGGCGGGTCAGACCTTGAATGGTCGGTCAAATCCAAACACATCAGGTAGGTATAATTTCACTCAAAACCAACGGGTGATGAAAGCAGCAGCAAATGTGCCTGCCACCATCAGTGTTCCTTATAACAAATAAACATAGCAAAAACAGCGCCTGTCCTACTAAAAGGGCATTCGCGCTATTAATATATTTTGGGGAAACACATGGCACGAGCAGCAGAGCGTACGATCCAGCCCTGTCGCCGCCGCGCGCTCGCTCACGCGCAACCAGACTCACTTTGCGCCTAAAACATTATTAGCGATTCAAATGAGTGTCAGCAGTGAAGCCGTCATTAGGGAAGAGACTAACCGTTTAATATTTGCCCCGCGAACACCGGGGTGTCGGTAAACGTGTCTGGTAGTGCCCCGCGAATCCCTGAACGGCGACAGACAGACAGTAGCGCGCGCGCCATCTGCTCCAACTCTGCGCGCGCTCAGTCATGTGGAAGGTCCGCGTTTCCCAAGAGTGAGTCCCGTATTTAATAACTCATATACTCATATATCATAAAACCACCGCTTATGTAAGAATGACAGGACACATGCATTGCAGAGTAGTAGAGTACAGAGTTTCTTGACATTGTCAATGAGGAGCATCGGCACTTTGTGTTGATTATGTGTTGAATTACCTATACGTTACATTGATAAAAACAGTCGTAAAAACAGACATCAAACGGACACAAACTGAACAAACTAGGAGGATGTTTCTTCTTATTCAAAAGGGTTTATAGCAAAAACAGTCAATTAAAACACACACACACACACACACAACAAAATATACTACATTTGAAATGAACACATTTCAAATAAATCCTTCGTATGGTGCATATTCCTTAATCCAACATTCAAAAAGAGACTGTAAAATATGAAGGAGACAGGAGCGCTGCCTTTGATAGCTCGCGGTTAATTCATCCCGTGTGATCATAGAAAATATGAATATTTTACCTTGTAATATCGATCTTAAAGGGAGGACTTTCTTTCCTGCGCTGAGTGAGTCTGTCGGTGTTCAATGACAAGCACTGAGTCAAATATGAACAGGGCAAACGCTGTTATCGCATCTCTCTCTCTCTCTCCCTCTTCCTCTCTCTCCCATAATAAAACGACTGTTTTAAAATCCCTCATCACGTACTCACTCTCCCTCGCTCTCAGCAGTCTGCAGCCTATCACAACAATCATGACAACTATCTCTTAGAGAAATCCTATGCATAATAGAAAATAAATTCCTATAATTTTGCAATCATCACAATTTACGACATCATTACTCCCTTATCATGCTAATAGTCTATCGGGTGAGTGCAGTTCTTAGCATTTCCCCCTACATTTCAATAATTTCTTTTAAGCAAGAGAGCACAACAAAACACTATGTGAGTCCAATTTTAAAAAGACTATCCCACCTCCATCATAGAAGCAGAACGAAGCCAGTCAAAGCATAAATGGACGTATTTATCCACCCGGGAATGACTGTTTTCTTTCTGTTTGGTGTTGCTGCCAAGGCTTCCTTTGTGTGTGTACGTGCGTCTGTGTGTGTGTTGGGCTTTGAAGGGCACTGTTTTTAAAAAGTGATGGAGTCTCTGACCCACGTCGTCCTTCAGTTTTAATATCACCTCTTTTACGCATGACAACCATTTAAAAACAACTTATCACAACAGCACAGAAAATGCATTTCAATGTTAACAGACACTTCTGCTTAAATGTATGGTCCTCCCAAAAATGAAAATTCCATATTTTTCCCTCATGTGTTTGCAAATTTGTATTTTTTTTTAAGAAGTGTTCAAAAGTTTTTTGTCATTATTAAAGTCAAAGTGGTCAAAACAACATTGTACAACTCTGGCGTTTCAGGCAACCAGAGTTTGGGTTTGAGGATCAGTCCCCTCTTTCCCGAGATATCTTGTCTGTCCTATAGAGTGCTATACTTCTACGTCTTCCTGTATGAAGTATTTTGAGTAGAGGTAACGTTGTCATTGTTCAGCAGCACTGTCCGTGATTAATGTTCAGCCAGAGAGTTGTAGTAACAACATACTATCAAGCTAAAAATGACCTTTCTTTACACACATGATGTCTAAAGATGGGATTACTTCCCTAGCACACCCATTAGAGGTGCTTTTTTTCATTAAAGAAACTTTCTTGTTAGCAGGTCCTCAACCCAAGCACAGGCTCGACACTTAACCATAATAGTATCTCACCCAAAAAACACAGACATAATAGTAAGTCTTTTGAAACACCACCATAACAGAACATTAAACATTAACAAGTCTCCCTATTTTTTCATCTTGCTAAAAAATACATAAATAGCACTTTATTTCATCATTTTCTCCCCCTATCCAGCTAAACAAAGCATGATGAGACATGTAAAGTTTATTTTAAGATGTACAATTGTATGTCACAGAAGTCCCAACCAAGTTTTCTTTTGGTCAATGAGGCAAATTTGCATAACCAACCTGAATGTGCTGTGAAATGTCCGTAGGGAATTGATTCGGCCTCAGGATATATTCTCAATTGCTTTTTCTGTTTGAAATAACCAGAATTTTTCCAGACAAAATTTGCAGAACTCCAGTAAATCTGGCTGCACCTTTAGCCATTCTTTTAAATAAATTATTTTGTGTTCCACTATAAAAGTATAGAAATAAAAGTCATACAGGTGTGTAACAAAATGGGGGAATGTAAATGATGACAGCATTTTCATTTTTAGGTGAACTATCCCCTCGTATGGGAAGCTATGACAGTGAAAAAATCAGCCGAGCCAGTTATTTTCCAGAATTTTTTAGACGACACAAAAAAGCACAGACAGACTTACAGCTGAGAAAACAGGCGGCAAAATTGCTGATATCTCGCATCCTCCGTCTGCAACGAGCATGTTGTCTCCCTCCACCTGTCTACCTGTAGCTGTCAATGACAATACTGAGGTTTCGCCCATAAGGCCTCGTTGCCTTGATCTCCTGCTGACATTTACCATTTGAAGTCCTGTCCTAAGCAGCAGACAATAGCACAAACACGCTGACTTCCTCCGCATTTGTGCCGGCGTGTGGGTGTGTGGACGTGTTTGATCCGGGGACGGTTTGTTGTTGAGAGGGCGATGCATTCAAAAAGTTTCAAGCTAGCGAGGGGTGAGGATTATTTGCGTTCGAGTGGTGGGTCGTAAATAATAAATGTGCTGGTGCGGACCTCTGTGAAATATTTTCCACCTGTTTTCCTTCTTTTCTAGCAGCTATCGTGCCCTCATCAGATCTGTTATTCTACCAACCACTGTTCTAATATTGAACAGTCTGATAGGAGCTGGGAAATCCGCTCAGAGGAGATCTCATCGAATTGGACATACTTATACACACTGATGGATCTCTTGACCTTTTGTAGTTCCCGGATGGGACCAGGGCCTGCAGATGGCAGCAGAGCCAAAGGTTAAGGGGTCAGATTCCTTCAGGTTGTGAAAAAAATTCCACCTACTTTAACATTAAAATGTAAGCCATTGCGGTCTTGTCCACACTAATACGTTTTCATCTGAAAACACATGTATTTCTCTCCGTTTTGGCATTCGGTCCACACTGAGACAGCTCCAAAGTCGATACATTTGTAAGCGCTGTTTTTGCGTTGAAAACGCTGGCGCATATTTACTCATGTGACACAGATTGTACCGATAGATATCTATGTTAATATCTGTATTGTGCCTGTTGTGTGCTATTCACTATAGATGTGTTACTTTGCACGTATTGGCGCACCTGCAACATTTGAACATTTTACTTAATAATTTAGATATATAGCCTAAAAGTTTTACAACACTTTTGGAAAATCATGGTGCTCTGGTATTCATATTAAATTATAGTTTATTTTTTCTTCTTTCATCGAAAAGGATAAAAGCTGTTAAGAGTAAAGTAATTAAGTAATTTTCCATAGCTATGAAGTTTTTTTTGCATATTATCTAGTTTATGGTAATGAACAGCACTAGAATCATCATTAACCGAGCCAAGAGAATAATCTAGACGAGAAGATACAGTTGTTTAGCTAAATATTTAGAGATGGAGACAGATAGAAATTGGAAACCATAAAGCATCAAAAAGCTGATAAATGTTGCTCCAGACATCACATCTTTGTAATGAGCCTTGGTCTCTTGTTCTCGCCACGTGAGAACATTCTACAGAAATTAGCTACTAAAGACACAGCATATGTATAGATGTCCTTAAAAGAGGCTAGGCTGCCGTGCTAATACGCTCTATCGTGCACTGCTGGCAGGCCAAGAGGGGTGCAATTTAAGGTGTATTCAAGACTTTGGCTGCCTAGAATAAATTGGTATCTATTTTCCTGACATCTGGTCTTTTAGAAAGATCATTACTTTGATCTTTTTAGACTTTACCACAAGAGTGGCTTCTGAGACTTGTTACTTCGCACTCTGCCGTTTCACTCCCTGTAGCATAACATATCTTTTCACTCCTCTACTTTCTCCATCTGGCCCTTCTCTCCGCTTCTCCATTTGTAAACCCTCATTCTCACTTTTTCTGAAAAATACATCTAAGGGAATTAAAGGAAGAGTTCACCCGAAAATGAACATCGTTTACTCACCCTTGTGTCATTTCAAACCCATGTGTGTTTCTTTCTTGTGCAAAACACTGAGGTCAGACTGCTCACAGTTCATGAGATTGTTTATTATTGTTGTTTATATAAGAGTTTTGTTGCATCTTTCTAGGGAGATTCACCTCGCCAGTAAACTTTAGTTTGCTCACAGAAGGTTTTATGGTAATATTTTCAATAAAGTTTCTCAGTAAAAATATGTATGCATCTTATTTATGATAAACAAATACATGTCAATTTAAAATTATTCATTGTGTCTTACAAAAGTAGTGGATAGAAAATGATTCAGTGTCTATTTAATACAAAGTAAAATATAACTATTTATGATTTTTGGCTTTAGTAAAGTTTATTTGTGGCAAAAAAAAAAAAAAAACTCAATTATTTACACTTTTTTTTTAAAAGTGTGTGTGTGTGTGTGTGTTTAATAAAATAAAATACAAATATTTGTTCAATTTAATTTAAAATATTTGAACACATTAAATCAGTTTTGGAAAATGTTTGAGTGAACATTTTCTGTAATTGCGTCATTCAATAGCGTTTTATGACATCATTGATGAAATTGGGATTCTGCATTTTTTTAAATAACAGCTTGACTGCCAGACTGAATGCAGACATATCTGTAATTCTGTGCAATTTTACAAACTACATGCAGAAAGACTCACCATGGTTCCTATACGCACACCTGAGTCTCAATATCTAACATAAACATCTAACTCACATACACACAAGCCAATCTGATGTTTTTATTCTTTCTCATATATTTCTCTGCTTCTCTCAAGCGCTCCCTCCTCTTCTCATCTCCCTTCCTTTTCTCCTTCTACCAGATGGCTGACCCATCTGCTCTTTCTCTCACGCTATCCTTGCCTTTACCTCCATCTCCATCTCTCCTGATACCCCTTGGCTTTTAGAGTGTAGGTCCAAACCACATAGTTCATACATTTCATAAATGTCAAAGTCACACCAAATTAACCCCAAGGTTACACATAGACACCACAGCCTCAAGGATGGGAGAAAAACAGAGAGAATAATCTGTGTTTTCTATCTCTTTAGCTTTATCTCAAGCGTCTCTCGCACTGGGTCATGCTGCATATCTCAAGCGCCATGTTTGGTTATAAGCTGATCTGATCACAGTGAGGCTTTTCCATCTCTGCCAAAATGTCTCTCTTTCCGTCCATATGCAGGTTTAGCCTTCATAATCTGTCTGTGCAAGTAAGTTTATATGGTATCCACCAAAGTTGCACAAGATGTAAAAAGTCATAGATGTTTTAAAGGAGCAGTTGAACCAAAAAGGCTGTCATTTTTTACTCATGTCATTCAAAATGCATGAAAATCTTTTTTAACATGTTAACAATGAAGACTGACAGTAATTTTTAAAAAGTAATTTTGTGAGTTGACAGAGAAGATTTTCAGTGCATGATGAATTGAATTTCGGTATGTTCTTTGCACAAAGCTATTATGTGTACAAAACTATTAGTCTGTGAGCCATATAAACCCTATTTATGATACTTTTATGGCGGTTTTGTTTCCTTTTTAAAGCTTGGAAGTCTCAGTGCCTATGAGGGCTAATTGCATGGGGAAAAAAGTAGGTCTACCCAATTCAACTGTTCTGTGTTTGATGGAAGAATGAAAGTCATACAGGTTTGGAATGACATGAGGTTAATTATTTTTAGGTGAACAAGTCCCCTAATTATTTCCCTTAGGTCCACTTATCACATAAGTATAAAGGTTTTTTGGTCTAAAAAGAACCATAATTTAGTTTTTCACCTTCTACTTACAAAGACTGCTTTACATTGTTGAAAAGAACTCCACTAAAATGAATGATTGAAGTATGACTTGATGATCCTGGATCTTGCTGAATATAATTCTCGCAAAGACCAGGATTCAAAACGTGCGAGATTACACTTAACTTTTCAATAAGCTATTTAATTGTGTTTGTCTTATGATTTTACTAATCTGATGCTCCATCCATGTGCAGGTTCTGGAAGGTGATAAGACTCATGTGCAGGTGGGAGAAGTGGGATGAGATGGTTAATCTTCTTTTTCCATCCTGCTTGGAAGAAGTTACCTGTTCAAACACATATCACCATCAGCCAAAGGTTCTGTAAAACTGCAACGAATCTGCAATAGGTAAGTGATTACTGTAGAGGTCAGACAGCTCCCTATGGCTAGTCCATATCCTTGTAATCATTTAGTGCTGATGTATCAGAAAGCTTTATAAATCCAGAACAAGCTGTTTCAGTAAATCAAATTCAATAAAGGACATTTTGAGGCACAGCAGACAAAGCCCTTTTATATTAAAGGTCAAAAAAAGATCCTTGTGATGTGACCCCTTCAAAATGGCTGACTGGTAGTCATCCAATTAATAGGACTAATTGCCAGAGAACATAGTGAACTCAAAAATTACTTAAAAGACAGCAATTAAAAATATATACCTGTCTTTGCACTATACAGTATATAACAAAATTCCAATAGATATATTGCTCAAAATGATAACAAATGGTAAAAAAGTAGACTTAATTTCCCCCCCCCCGACCCCAAACTTTTGAACAGTGTAGTGATAATGAAGGTTATTTATACTTTCTGGACAGCTGGAAGGTCATCTAAAGGGTAGTAAAGAGCAAAAAGGTTTTGTGCGTGTCACATCTGCGTCATAAGTCATATGTCAGAACAATTACCCACTTCCAGGTCAATTTAGCCCATTTACACCAGTGGTGATAATGAAACTAGATGGACAGTGACAACATCTATCCCCTCGAGGCACAATTTCCAAAGCATTCAGCATGGAGTCTGAGACACCTGCGCACCGCCTTGCAACCGTCTCCAGTATCTGCCTCTGCTTATGAGTGTCTCTCCAGCTGTCTCGAGCATATTGAGGGAGGAGGAGGATGAGGAGCATGATGAAGCAGGGAACGTCTGCCCCTTCATCTCATTTCCCACGCTGACGCATCAGTTAGGCATCCGGAGGCATTCAGCTCGAGGCTTGGTATCCAGCCCAGGCCTTATGGTGTTCCTGTGAGCTCCCAGCGCAGCGCAGATTTGCCAATTAATAAGATGAAAGCCAAGTCTACACGGGCACGATCACAGCAAAGAATTACCGAAGTCAGGTGATGCAAACAAACAAACCGTTGAGATTAGAAACGAAGCAGACATGGAGCCGTAAGTGGATGCGTGGCGGGTCGTAAGGCAAAGAACGACTGTGCGTGTCTTAAGCAGACACTGGGACTTAGTAAAACTAATTAAAGCTGCAAATGGGAATGAAGACAGAAGCAGCAAGGGTGAGAAGCAGTGGTAAACAGCAGATTAGGAGTCATTCTGTCTTTATTAAACCTTGTCTCTCAGAAAGGGGCACTCTAGTCTTCACATACACACGCTGATAAGTACTACACACACTGTGATTGTACAACACAATTAATTATGGCACAGATGCACTAGCAGACACTTAATATCTACTAATAAGGTAAATAAATCTGAGAGCTGAAGGAAGCCGCCGTGTATGATTCCTCTCAAATGCCCACTGGGTGTGACAGTCCACGTTTCCAAAGCTACAGGGACACACACATACAAGACGCTACAAGTAATAAACCTGTCCTTGATTTACTGGATCAGATAATTCACCGTTGGCTAAAATAAATCCTCTCAAGGTAAGGCTGGATCAGCCTTGATTGAGGAATTTTGCCTTAAAAGGCACCTATTACGCAAAATTCACTTTTACATATTGTTTGAAAATGTGTAACGATAAAGATATCCAGCTCCATGTTTGAATCCCCACTAAATAAGTATTGTCTCATGCGTTCACACTGCACAATCTTTGCCCAGATTTTCACTTGCTGACAGGTTTTGCAAAATCACTGACAATTACTGAAATCAGATGCAAATCTGTGCTTGTTCACACAATTGACAATCATGCATTGTGAATCATCAAAGATGTGATCTGAGAGACTGGCAACCATGTTGCAGACGCCCTTGAAATATTTGGCATGCTAAATATCTGGACCTGTTGGAGATCCCACTATGTGAAATGATTTCTAACTCAAAAATACAGTAGCGATGACCTACAGCCAATAAGAGAAATTTACAAAGCAGCAGAAAGTTCGGGGAGGAGTTATACAATGTTAAAAAAAAAAAAAAATTCAGTAAAAACCTGTTAAATGGTTAACGGTAAATTCGGTAAAACGGTAAAATTTACAAGGAAAAAATTGATGTTCCCAGAATTCCCTGCATTGCATTTCAGATTCTGTTTGAATTTGAAGTTTTTCTTATCAGATATGTTTATTGGGTTGTATGTTACATCTAATGTTGTTAAATTAATGTTTATTGCATATTTTAGTTTAATGAGTGTCATCGTGTATTTAAAGTGCCCCTATTATGCCATTTTAAAGGTTTCTAATATTGTTTTAAAACAGGTTTACATGTATGCAAGGTCAAAAAACACTTTAGTTTTCTCCAAAAATAGATTTAATTTTACCCCATTTCTAAATGATTCGTAAACAACTCGTGTGACTGAGTTTGTCTAAACCCCTCCTTCCCGTGAGCCTTCACTGCTGTGATTGGTCAGATGGTGCAGTCCTTTATGATTGGTCTACTGCTACAGCGGTCCACAGAGAATGTACCAAAGCTATACTTTCTGACATTACTAGAGGTGCTTTCTGAGAGAATACGTCAACTACTGTAGTTAACATTGTGTTGTTCAGTGCTTTTATTCAAAATAGACATTTTCAAATTATTAAATAAATGATCTGTTGGGTATTTTGAGCTGACATTTCATAGACACATTCTGGAGAAACTTTTATGTTATATTTTGTAAAAAGGGGCATAGTAGACACCCTTTAAGTTCTTTTATAAGTCAAAACTTTTTTTTTTTTTTTGAGAAAAAAGGGGGTTATTGCCTGCTTAAAACAAATTGCTTTTCTGGAGCTCATTTGTAGAATTTTAAAAAGCTTTATATTTTATTTCTACCACTTTTATGCCTTACAGATTTAAAGCTCAGCAACAAGATTAAAACCACTGACAGGTGAAGTGAATAACATTTATTATATCGTAACAATGGCACCTGTCAAGAAACGGGATATATTAGGTAGCATGTGAACAGTCAGTGCTTGAATTTCATGTACTGATAGCAGAAAAAATGGCAGGATCTTTGACAAGGGCCAAGTAGTGATGGTCAAACCACTCCAAAAGCATCTCCAAAAGACTTGTGACCCCATATGCAGTGGTTAGTATCAAAGTCCATTTCAAGTAAAGTATGTTCACTCGGCAGCCACTGCAGTGACGCAATGGTTTTACTAATCAACAGCTGACTCTTAGCCATATTTTGCATTGCAGTTTCTTCCATTCATAAATATAGGAGTGAACCTTATTTGTATTTCAATAGTCTTTGTTAGTACCTACCAAAAGTGGTGCAAGGAAAGGCAGCCTCACTGCTTTTCTACCAGAGCTGGTGCCAGAACTAAATTGCCTACACTTTTCCATTCAAAAGAATGTAGGGCAGGTGCGCAGATCCTGGTTCCGAATTAACCCAGAATCCTTGCTGGTTTCAAAAAAGGGAACCTAAGAAGTAAGTAAGTGGCACTTACACACCACAGTTTGAAAACGTCATTTTTAAAGCGCTGTAGTTCAGGTAAAGAAGACTGATAAAGACATGCTGGTGGAGATGCTCTTGGCAGTGATCTGCTGGGAAATCTTGGTTCCTGGCATTTATATGGATGTTACTTTGACATGTACCACCTGCTTGTATATACACCCCTTCAAGACAGTGTTGTTCCCTGCTGTCCTCATTATTGGGATAATGCACTCTGCCACACTGTAAAAATTGTCCATGAGTGGTTTTAGGATCATGAAAAAGAGTGCAAAGTGTTGCCTTGCCCACTAAATTTTCCCAAATTCAATCCAACTGAGCAGCTATGGGATTCTGCCTTGCAAATTGCAGGATCTACTTCTAAGACTTGGTGCCAAACGCCACAGAACAGTGGAGTTGATTTGGCACCAGGATGAGGAATGTCATGTGGTTTTAATGTACAGGCTGATTAGTGTAAGTGATCCCAGAAAGTATTTTGACATTAGGTCACAATTAAAAATTAATCAATGTCACTACATAAAAAAAAATCTGAAAACTAATTTGGAATAAATTTAACACAAGCACACAAATATGTTTGTTTGGAGATGGGTGTATATATATACACAGTGTCAAATGTTCACTATTAACGCACTTGACAGAAAGTAATAATTGTTGGCCACATATGAAATCTATGAACTTTTTCACATATTGTGTACTCATTTTGAAGTGGTTTTAAAGGTGGTAAAAAAGTGCTAAATTAGGTGTCAATAGCTGAAAACATTTTCAAATTAATTAATATATTTTACATATTATATAATAAAAATATAATAAAGAAACTTGAAAGGGACAGGCTACTACTACATGTACTACTGTGCTGAATGTGAATGATGGATGTATTAAATTTGCAGGGGCCCCAGATTCTGTGTGGGCACAAACACTGAAGATAGAAAACATAACTTTAGTTTGATGTTTTATTATTTGCTGCAATGGCATACATTTTAAGTGTGGCTTAAGTGTCCAAAAACATTTTAGGGACACTGTATAATAGTCGTTGCCAGAGGCATTTTCTCCAAAGAGACAGCAACAAATCTGGATGAGAAAATAATGGACACTGCAAAAATAAAACAAAATGATTATTACAAAACATGAGATGAAATAGTTGCAACTGTGCAACAATCTGTGCAACACCAAATCAAGTTTCAAAGGAGCTCCTTTACAGCGAGACAGGTGAAAAGTTAAGTGAGGAGGCAGTGTCCCAGTCATACTTTGATTGGCCTTTTACCCTGTCATTGTGACAATTTGTGCCTATAATGTTCTCTTCAATGCTGATTGGCTTTTTACCCTGTCAGTGCAATAAAGATCACATTCATATTGACATTCTGTAAACAAATAGGTCCTTGAATAAGAAAAAAATCTCTCACTGGGGCAGTATCCTCTGAAAAGGTACACCTTTAGACCTAATTCACAACTGTAGGGTGCATATTAGTACTTTAAAGGTACAACCAATTATTACAAATATATTTTAATATTAATACCTTAAGGGTACGTATTAGTACCTTTTTAAAGGGAACTGCCTCAAGCTTTTGTATTTTTCTGAGATGTGAAAATGGACAGACTAATTAAAGTAAACAACTCACCCACTCAGATACTGCCATGTTAAATGACTTGAAAAGATGATCTGAGAGTGAGGCGGTTTTTAAGGAGAACTGCACCTCTGTGTCTCTAATCAGCATGACACCTGTAATGTTTTCCAAACACTTATTGACTAACGGTCTGTTAACTAAGGAAAACAGTTAATAATAATAAGCAAACAAACAATACAAGAATTGTACAATTCCAGTAATTTAAAGAAATACATACAAATGTATGTTTTTTTTTTAATATAGCTATACCGAAATTACCAAAGGTCATAATAAATACTTTTACATTGTTATAAAAAATGTAAGCTGACCTTTGGAACTTTCTATTCATAAAAGAAGCCTGAAGAAATGTTTTATGGTCTCTATGACTGTCACACTCAGAACAAGGGACAGACACGAGAGTGTAGGCAAAGAAGGTGAATTTAATCACAACATAAACATCTCCATTCAACAAAGAACAGCAGAGGCAATCTTTAAGCAAACAAATGAAATCATTCAAGTTTAAAGAGTCTTTCCTTATCCAAGGAGGGTGATGCTCGAGAGCGAAGGCGAGGGTAACCGCACCCCCTGGGTGCATGGGCTTGGTGGTACTCAGCGGTGAGCATGGGATCCAGAACATTGTCACGATCGACCAAGCATCTCTCTTCAGCGCCGTACCCCTCCCAGTCTATAAGGTATTAGAGTCGGTTACCCCGCCACCAGGAGTCGAGGATCTCTTTGACTCTGTAGATCGACTTTTGGTTTCGACTTCGCCTGAAGATGAAGAATGGACCAATATACCGGAAACTCAGCTTCCTGCAGGGCAGTCAGGGACTGATATCTCTGGTTGATAACCACACTAGGTCCCCTGGCTGATATACTGGGTTGGCAGAGCACTGAGTGTCTGCCCAAGCTTTATGTCTCTTATGAACTTTCTGCTGGAGCTGACTACCTTACCCTCTCAATCTCTCGGACCCAGAAATCTACCGCTGGGACTTCTGAGTGATCCTCGGTCCAGGTAAACAATGGAGGCTGGAAGCCTACAACACATTGGAAAGGTGTTAAGATGGTTGTTTCTTGGTGGAGAGAATTTTGTGCATACTCAGCCCAGGGTATATACTGTCCTGTTGTTTGTGACAGTAGGTCTGGAGATATCTTGGTCTTTTGGATATTCCGTTCAGTTTGGCCGTTCGTTTGCAGGTGGTAGCCAGAGGAAAGACTTACAGACACACCCAGTAGAGGTGAATTGGGGTCCTATATCGGACACGATGTCCTCTGGAATTCCGAAATGCCTGAATATATGGGTGAACAGGGCCTCTGCTGTCTCTAGGGGGGTAGACAGTCCCTGTAAGTGAATTAATTTCTACTTGGAGAATCTGTTCACCTCGGCCAAGATGGTGTAGCCATTGGAGGCAGGCAGGTAAGTGGGGAAATCAATTCTGATATGAGACCAGGGGTTACAGGGAATGGGCGAGGGTAACAGTTTTCCCTCTGGCAGACAACGCAGTGTGTTGGAGATGGTACAGACTCAACATCCTCGGACGTAACGGCCGAGATATGGTGCCACCAGTAACGACTTTGGAGGAACAAAATGTGTGAACTGAGTCCAGAAGGGGGTGTCACAGAGCTGTACGTACTTCCTTCTGGACCTCCCAGCAGATTTTAAAGATCAGTGATCACTTCAAACAGATATTTTGGCCCTTGCAGCCAGTGGCGCCATTCCTCGAAGGCCAGATTGATGGTTAACAACTTTAGGTTACCATGCCACTGAGAGAGCGCAGCCCCGGCACCTAGAGTGGCAGCATCTACCTCCACAACGAACTTAAGGTTGGGAGTCGTCGGAAGGCCTCCTCAGCCATGGGTGTCCAGGTTATGGTCTTCTTCGCACCCCGGAGCTTATCCGGCTCTTAAATTTTGATAACACTAAGAAAAGTAGAATATAACACTAAGAAAAGTAGAATATTAGGCTGGTTTTTGAAAAATTGTGTGACACCGAAGACATTACAGCTTTGCCATTACAAGAATAAAATATTTATTCTATCTATCTATCTATCTATCTATCTATCTATCTATCTATC
>JAUMHP010000041.1:14074630-14086150 GCA_032361065.1 Enteromius trimaculatus | reverse complement strand
TTACAGCTTTGCCATTACAAGAATAAAATATTTATTCTATCTATCTATCTATCTATCTATCTATCTATCTATCTATCTATCTATCTATCTATCAAGCAAGCAAGCAAGCCAGCCTTGTTAAGCATGAGACTTCCTTCAAAAACATTCTAACTAACCTTAGAATTTTGAACAGTAGTGTGTTTACATACACATAGTATATATAGATTAATGTGAATTTGTTTTGATATATTAATATTATATAGCAAATATATAAAAATACTAAAATACAATACCGTCTGATAGTGCCATTTCATTAGCCTGTAAACATCTTTCAGCATAGCTTTCTGTTCTACAGAGATGTGCTAGCATATTTATAAATGATAATACGGGGTCAGCTAAGATCAGAACTCTATAATATTTGCATTCTATGAAGTTTAACTCACATTGTGTGTAAAGTGTATCCCTCTGACCTCTGTAAAATCCTATTTCGCTCTTTATAGTTACATCCGATCTATTTTAAACATAGCACCAATAATAAGGCAGGGAGTATAGAGAAGACTGAAGCACTTCTGAAATATAGAGTCAAAGGTGAAAACTCTGCTTCCCTCAGTGACGAACAAGATGAATAGATCAGTCAATCATATTCCAGCTACAGTGGGAATGAATGACACCACACAGTGAAAAATACCCAAGCTAAATTACATATATGTAGGTCAAAATCTTTTAAGTGGCTCCATTAAGAATTTTAAATCACTTTCAAGGTGACTGGAATGGAGACATACAGCCCTAAAACTACATTTCCATGGCAACTATACTCTTACCAACAACTCAGCGCAACTCAAAACTGTGCAACTCGAACAAAAAGCAAAACTAAGGCCAAAGTTCAAAGTAAAGTGCAAAGTGTATGATCCAAAACCTCACATCAAGGTCAGATGTCATTGTTTAGTAAGGCACTAGACACCACAGGTCATGGAATCAAAGTGTATCTTTAGCTAAGAGCATGTGTAGGTGTGTATATAAGGAAATTTGTGGGCCGAGGCGTCACAATGTGCCCTTGAACAGACAAACAGTTCATGAGCAGACTGCTGAAAAAGGCCTTGGAGAGGCACTAGGGAAAGAACACCAGTGAACTGAATCATCACCATCACCATAATGAGAGGAGATCTGTCCTCTCTGAGAACGAAAGAGATCATAAAAAGAGAAAGGGGTGGGTAGAGAAGTGAGAGCGCGATAAAAGAGATAGATCCTAGTGAGTATAACCAAAAGGAGTCAAATAAAGACAATAACTGAGGTAGATAGAAGAGAAGCAAGGCAGAAGATAAGGGCTGCATATGTAGCTATTCAGAGATTCTGCTTTAGCGCTGACAAGCCAACATTATAGGCTAGATAGAACTGGCGAGATTTTAACACAGCACAAAGAAAGAAAGGGAAAAGCAAATGGAAAACAAGAGCAGCCAGGTAAACAGAATGTGCAAAGGACAGCGACATGGGCTTTCAAGGTAAAGGACGAGCCAAAAATACAGTACGCCTGAAATTTGCATAACACATTCCCGTACCTGAGCCCCATTGTGTCCCATACAAAGTCAGTTGATTTCCATAACATGATCTATTCATTTCCACGCCAGTCGATGCAGAAGAAGAACGATCGGAATCTAATCTTCTCACCCGTGATCCGCTGACCTTGTCATTCTTCCCAAATCCTTCACCCATCCCATCCTGTCTATTACTGCAACTTTCACACAATCCACTACTAGATCCGTCAATTATACCCAATGTCGTCCAGCGGCTGTCAATCACCTCCTCGACGTCCTGCCCACTAGATCATCCATCAGTGGTGGCAGGACAAACGCATGCCTTCTCATTATCCTCATGTCGCGGGCCAGGAGAAATACAAGTACGGTGATGGTGGAGAGGCCTGCAGCGGAGGGGAATGGCTTGAGTAACGAGCTGGAGGGCCTTAATTAAGGCTAGTCCTCCATCGCCACGAGGAGGGTACAGGCATTGATTAGCCTGAACGTAAGGGAGATGGCCGATGAGACAGGGCGCTCGGGGGAGATTAAGTAGGAAACTGCAGGAAAGGAGAGGACTTCATGCCTCAGAGACTCGGGCCTTAGGTGAGCAAGAGGCTGCTTTTGCATATCTAACATCCCTGTCACAGCAGCCACAAAGATGTAAAACTATCCGAACTGGCTGAAGAAATGCACTCGGCGCAAGTACACAGATATGAATGATTGGCCAAACTAATGGTGTTGCTGTATGTAGCTAAACCTCCAATGCAAACATTTAGGCCTTTAGGTTTTCAGTCAATTGCCTTACCCAAATTTACCTTATTTTTGTCATTACATCTTTAATAAAATGCTTAGAGCAGAAAAAAACATTGTAAAATTGTAAAAATGTAAAGTTTGGGGTGTGTGTAAGTGCTACTGAAGCGGAGATACAGTATATGGCTCAGTGTAAAAAACTCATTTTGAGAAAACAGCCTTTAAAAATAAGTATTGTAATGGAAATCTATTGACACAAATAGATAAAGTCCCATAAAAGAAACACTTAACAGTGTCTTTTGGACGTTTCCTTTCCACTAATCTGAAAAAACACTATGAAAAACCCAAAAGCCCCAAATCTCAAACTTGACATGTGCATGACAGATGTTTTTACCTGCAGTGTCTCCCCTTTATATATTAAAAATCTTTGACAAAAAACTAAGCATTTGAATTTCATCTTACTAAGACATATTATTGGGAGATACTTTCTGACAATTGATATTTATATGCATTATATGCATATTTCCTTGATTTACATCAAAAGCTACCAGTTTTTCAGTTTACTATTTGGCCATATGAACATGAGCAATTGCTCCAAATTGCATGTTTTTGATCATTTTGGGCCTAGTATGAAATTAATATTTTTTCTACATCATACGGGGCACAGAAGCATGATGTATAAAATATTAAACTCCAAAAAAAAAAAGCACATTTTATATACATATTTTGTATAAAGGTTCGATAAATTGTTCCATTTAAAAAATATATCCTTTTTTTAGCTCAAGTACATAGACAACAGATATGTTTCACCTGAGTGAAATAGATTATTAAAAAAAAAAGGGACTGAATAAAAGGACAGGTGTAAACAGGAACGTTGACCAAAACCTAATACCAGGTGAAAACAGGGCCTTTGCTTCCATCCTGGTTTCCTTTTTTTATTGCATCTTCTCACTGAATGTTACATATAAGATAAAATTTGATATTACTCAAAAGACACCAGAGAAAATTTCATTTATTTGAAAGAAGGTGTCACCAATTGCTTCTATTGCCTTTGTGGAAAAGTAACCGCTTTTGAAACCAACAAAACAACAAGTTTTAGTAGGTAACTCGATGCAGGAGACTATAAATCTGTCCCGTTGAAATTAAATCACATACAGTATATATTGAGACAACAGACATACAGCAGTCACAACAAAGTTTCTTTGGGTAAACACTATGCCACACACTATGCCACTTTTGTTTGTTTGTTTTTAGCTTATGGTCAATGTTCAAGAAAGAGACTACAGGAACTGACTTATAACAGGTAAATACTTTTTATAGCTCTGCAAATAGGCCAAAGTACAAAAGAAATCATAGAAGTTGTATACAATTTGAAGACTTCTGCCATGAAAGTAGCATAGAGTGTTTCGAACCTGAGAGAGAAAAATTACCATGAAAACAAAAAAATTGCAAATAGCTAGCTTAAAGTTGATTACAGACAAAAATAATAATTATGTGAGCCCTTCATGCATGCTAAACACATGTAAATAACTTCCATCACATTCACTCACCCTATAAGGGTGGAATAGCAAATATATGGTGGTGGCGTTTTGCTCAGTGGGCTGCTTTCTATAGCTGAGAGCAAAAGTCACCCCATTCCTGTCCCACCAACTAGCCTGTGCGATTTAGCTTGATGCACAGCGCCACATGCTCTGTGACCCGCTGTGAAAAGCAATAAAGGGCTTTTTTGCTGGTTGTGTCCATGGGGCATGCTCAAAGGACACAGGGAGCAAAGTAACAAAAATACACAAAAGCAAAGTGACCACAGCCGCAAACATCAGTCTAAAAGACCGCTCCTCTGACAATGGCATGGCCTGCCTCCCCGGCTCCCTCCCTCTATTTCACCACTTGATATAGAGACCCTGATAATAAAACAAACAGACATGCTGCATTTCTAGAGTCAAGTCATGAACAGAGGTGAACAGCTTGTGTCGAAATAGCCATTTAGAAGACTGGTGATGACTAATGATGGATCTTTTTCAAGCTTTTTTTTATCATTATCATCGGAAACCTCTATCATCGAACACAATTTCACAGGCATTAGGCTTGACCAACAGTCACAAAGGTGTCTGATTCTGCCTGCTGGGTGCATGGTGTTACATTTTAAAATACATATTGCATAGCAGTGGTTTTGGAATATTCAATGTATACAGCCACTTTGCATAATAAATATGTAGTCTCTCTCCCTTTCTGTATATATATATATATATATATATATATATATATGCATGCATGTACGCGTGTGTGTGTTGTGTTTTTTATACATTAAGCCTTTTAGCATTTTTTCCTTTGATAAACATAATCCTTGGTTGCTGTGTTCCATACTGTTCATACGCCCTGGGTTAGTAATTAATCTAGTGTAGTCAGCTTTCAAGATTTCACATATATAAACCCTGGATTAAAGTTGTTATTTGCAAGGTTGATAACACTGATTGAACAAACACAGCATGCAATGAGCATGCAAACTGTTTTAATAGCTGCTTGTCCATCTGTGAACATGTTGTAGACGCACTCTCGAAAATGGTCTGTGTCTCAGAAGACCTAAAGGAATATTCCAGGTTCAGAACAAGTTAAGCTCAATTGACAGCGCCTGTTGCCACACAAATCCACCTGGCTCACATTTTCTATAAAAAATTTAGACCTAAAAGTCTTCAAAAAAATAATAATTAGCACTTTTAATACTTGTTTTTACACAATTGTAAGCACTGCATTTCTTCGTTTAAATAGTCCAGAAATGTGGGTGAAGACAAATTTTTGCCACAAAATGCTGTCAATTGAGCTTAAGTTCTGTTGAACTTAAATTATTCCTTTAAATATTATCAAACATGGCAAAATAGTCTATATCACTGCAATTAATTGATGTTTGGTGTTTCTACACAATGTTTTTAACTGTTTCCCACAGATATGGACACTAAACAACAGCTCGAAAGCTTCCATGGCTGGACAATGTAGCCTATATAAATATGTAATGAGATCAGTTTTGAGACGGTAATGACTGGTCTTCTCTGGAGCAGAGTTGTTAAAATAGTGTTAACCTATTTAATAAGAGATGTGAAACCCACAATTATGTATTTTTGATACAATGTTTAGAGATAGATAAAGAGATAGATACTTTGAGGAGAATGAGATGAAAGACGAGAAGAGACACTGACCAGCTGTGTATTATAAAAATATTGGTCGAAGGTCGATTGATCATGCAAGGTTTCTAGATTTTATAAACGTTTTTCATTGGAATTAATTAATAAGCACAACCGCAATTAATGAAACATTATGAAAAGGAAGGAGAAGCAATGAGGATGGGGGCGAATGGACACGCAACAGCAATGACAAGAGCGTGTCCGTCACGCGCAGAGATGAAAAACGGCACCTCTCACCGCGAGGCGAGCGGCAGCCTCCTCACGCGCGCAGGGGGAGTGAGAAGGATGCGCGAGTGGCACCGAATGCAATTACACGAGGCGCAAGCTCAAGGACTGAAGCACGCTGATTACACAAAGCCTCGAGAGTCTTTATGTGGACACTGCATAGCACCGGGAGTGATTTCCTGCTAAATTGACCTCTCATTTGTTTTCGATCCAAAACAGCAGTGGAAGCGGGTATTTTGCTATATTCAATTACAACCATTGACTTATATCTGTGTTTACATTTTCCAGAATTACATTTTCCTCAAAGAGAAACTTGTACCACCAAATGTACGGAACCTGGTCACATTGTTGAAAAACAATGCTTTGCTGGTCTTGAGATTGCCTCCAAGCCTGCATTGCTATAAAAAAAACCTGCTTAAACCAGCCTAAGCTGATCTTCTAAATTTAGATGGTTTAAGATCCCCCAGCCTGACCACGCTTGGAGATCATACAGGCCAGTCTAGACTGATTTAAGATCAGTATAGTGACTATCTAAAAAATGTCAACAAACTAGCATGAAGGTGTGAACCTTGAAAGTTTGCTGCATTTTGAGGGTTTAAGATGGTCTTAGCTGGTTTGAGATTATCAAAAGAAATAATAAAATCAAACAACAGATGGAGAAAACATAAATTCAAGTTTAAAAATTGACTGTGTTAGTAGAGGGGAGATGATTAGCTGGTCTTAAACTGGTCTCCAAGCCCGATGTGCTGTAAAATGCCCAATCCTATTTAATGCGCACAGCCTGATCAGACTTGGAGATCACTTAACACCAGCAAACCAACTTAAGCCATTCCAGTAGGTTTTTTCAACAGGGTACATTCTGTGAAATTCAAACAAATTCAATTCAGAGCAGATCAAATAAAAGCAAGAGAGATTCATCGCCTATACTATGGCCACCTGACAGATGGTGGCACGTGGGTGCATTGGGGTTATTTTTTGACACTGTGAAAATCATCTCGCTGGCACCTAACAAACTAACCAGCTGGTCTCTCTCACAATCCTATTCTTCGGTTTGGCTTTGGTTACAGTTTGACTACCCAAATCACTACAGACTTACGTGGCTTGTATCACAATGCGTGTTGAATCACAGGACATATAGTGTGAAGATGGTCTATAAATAACACGACAAGCACGCTGCTATTGAAATTTCAAGTAGCTCTTCCTTCATTTTTAAACCTTCAAGTGGGGGTTCATACAAATTACTCACGAGAGACAAATGGTAACTGGGTCATCAGGGCTAACCAGTGCTTCTCCCATAGTAGCGCACCCAACAACAATATTTTGCGATAATATGTGTGAATTGCAATTTCTTAAATCTAACCATTACGGATCATTTAAGTATAGTTGATGAGTATTCAAAGTGCTTTCAAGAGTGACCTGCCCAACATCTCATTCCACCACTTAAAACGAAATGCATTTTCGATGCTGCAGATGTTCTGCAACTAAATGATTTCAAAAACATAATTAGCAAATGTGATTTGTAGTCATGTTGTAAGCAACTCTCTCATCTCTTCATTTTCTCCAAGCAAAGTAATGAAGAAGAACTCCCCATTTACATTTATTGGAATCCCATTTGCTTTCCATCTGCTAACTAGCCACCTGTGAAACTAGTTTTTAACAATCATTGGGGCTCAGGGCCACCACATCATCCCATAGCCTTTATTAGTGTTTATATTCAGCTATAAAACTACTGAGGGGGGCTACAGCAAATCTTTGCATTGTAAAACAATGTGATAGAGTATATTTGTTGTTTGGAAATAGGTGTGCCGAAATGAAAATCCGACATAAATTCCCTCTCTAATTAAAAAAAAGACAACCAAGGACTAAGTCCATAGACCCGAAGGCTGGAGGACAATTGCAGAACAGAACAAAATACTATCAGTATTTTCCCTGTCAGCTTAAGGTGTTACGAGATTGTTTATTTCAGTTCAGCAAGTGAACACTAATAGCCCAAAAGACAAGACTGATGCAGACAGAGACACAATGCACTATTTGCATCTCTAAAATACTATTACAAAAGCAGTGATGGCAAGAGGAAGGAAAAAGTAAGACACTTAATTCAGGGCCTCAGGCAAAAGTGAGGAGGAAAATATTCAGAGTTCCTGTGCTGATGGAGACAAATGGACAAGATGGCCAAAACGAATTCCATTACAAAAAAAATGAGTACTTTTTTTTCCAAAACCCATCTGAGCTGACATTAAAAGGTTCACCTAGAAATAAAACTAGAATACAGTGCCCATAAAATGTAGTTGGACACAATGTACGAAAAGAACTGCAGTATATATAGGCTGCAGCGCTCTGCAACTGGGAGGGAAAAGGACAGAGTGCTTAGAATTATTCATTCATAATTATATATAGGTATTCACATTTAAGAGCAAACATGTTCATTTTGGTGCCGTTCATGGAAAATACTGAAAAATTCCAAGACATTATTGAGGCAAAAACATGATGGTGGTATTTCAAGCTTCAACTGCTTCCGAAGTAAGAAAATCCCTTAAGAAATTTACTCACGGGTCAGGGGGCATGATTAATTACGTTAATTTTGGCAACACATTTTTGTATATAATTAATCACTATCTAATTGACAACCCTAATTTGATAAAATATCAAACCGAGTGACATTTATTTAAATGAAGAATAGCACAAACACAGTTTCTCGAAAATAAGTACAGATTTTAAATTATAATAAAGGAAAAACATAGTTGCAATTAAAGACAGTAGTACTAAAGATGAGTGGCTCTAGAGCCAACACAATGGGTTCGAATGTATCTTAACTAGTAGCTTATTAGCATGCAAACTACTAGAATATTAGCTATTTATTAGTAGTAATATAGTACATATTAATGCCTTATTCTGCATGACCTTATTCTACATCCCTAACCATACCCAATAATTAAACTTAACTATCTAACTAAATATTAATAAGCAGTAAATTAGGAATTTATTCAGGGAAAAGATGTAGCTAATAGTGAATAAGTGTTCCCTATTCTAAAGTGTTACCCAATATTTTATATAAAATTTTAATCATGTATGGACTGTAATGTTCTAATAGAAAATATAAATTAAAAATCTTTTGGGTTTCCAAAATATTCCTGATTAGGTTCTTAACAATAGTAACTTTAGGATTTATCAGTTTTATTTACTTGGGTTATTTGTCAAGTCATCTGTGGACCTTAAAATGAAGTGTGACAACTGCAGACTAGTAAAATAAACTTGGGTGGGGGGGACGGGGATACCTAAAATAACTGCAAAAATGGACAAGAAAAGTAGTTCCGAGAAAAATCTGCTGGCACTGTGCAGATGCAGCTGGTTTGATATTTTGTTATCTAATCCAATGGCATTCATACATCAACTGTGACTTAAGATTCTAAATACATTCTGGGGCCAACGCACAAACTTGTAAACACCTGTCAAAACACTTACCAACCGATACATCAGGATCAAGAGGGGAAAAAATAACACTTATATAGCAAAAAAATCCAAGGTTTATTGAGAGCAGGTTTAGTAACTGTGGTATCTGCAGATACATGTGATATGAGAAGAACAGAAGCCCACACCCACTCAATGAGAGCTGGCCAACTGGAGTTTTAGCTTGTCACGGTGTCCACTGGGATACAGCGCCCCCTTATTTTATAAATCACAAACAATAAGTGGAACTGCAATGGCTTGGGGTGGTGTTAATGTTACTGAAACTGGTTGAACACTCAACGATTAATACATGTAAGAAAAATAACGGAAACTGATTTCACTTTAAGAGAGATGAGAGGAAGAGAGAGGGAGCGAGACAGCCTTGCTCATGTTCTCATGCACAGATGAGCCAGCTCTTACAAAAGAGTTGGCATTAACTTTCTTGGAAGCAGATTTGATTTCATTAAGTTAACCGAAGTGCCTTTTAGGTTATATCACTAATCTGCAATTCATTCCTCATCTGGCCGGTCTTATCCTTTCTTTTGAAACCCAACTACCGCTGTGGCCTTTTCCCTCATCCCTTTTCTCCTCCCAAGCCCTCCTTCTATGCTTTCTCGCTCTGGTAGTTAAGGTGCAACTGAAGCACATCTTCCTGCGAGACCCTTTCCCAGCCCTCGCTGTGGACACGATAGAGGTTGACTTGGCCTCCGCTGTAGGCGTCACGGTAAGTAGCTTGGTAGATGGCTCTGCGGCCCAGGTCGCATGCTTCTTCTACAGTCAGGTCGTAGCGAAGGCCGCTGTCGACGACACCGTAGGCGTACATGGATCCTGAACCAACTGCGAACAGGTCTCCGCACACTCTGTTGCCCTCCGAGTCCACATAGTAGAGCCCTGTGATCAGAGGGAAGAGAAAGGAAGAAGAAAAAAGAAAAAAAGACCATAAGCACTGCTTTACGTCCTGCTGTGTTAAAAAGGCAGGCGCCTCCACGGAAGATGAAAGCGTAAAAAAAAAAGCAAAACCCTTCAGAGAGAATTCAGTAGATCGATGTAATGGTATGAACACAAGCATATAAATAATGTTCTGAAAAATACAAGGTCAAATCCATCTCGGTGAGTACATGTGAGAAAAGGAATCATAGGAAACGGGTGCTAAGCTATTTTTTTCTGACAGCTGGACGCTTGGTAGCTAGAGTTTGGTCTGGAGAGTACCTAGGGGCTTCAGCATTAAAGCAGGTGAACAAAAAAAACTGGAAGAGTTACAGAAGGAGATCTTACGTTTAGCTAATATTTAGTAGGCTAAGGACAAGCTGGAATGGGCAACATAGCATCCACCCTGGGGCACCGCCTGAGGTGCTATTGATCGCTCCAAAACAACAGAATTAATTATTGATCTATATCTGAAGATCCAACCTCTCACCAAACATGATGGATGGAGCAGATCACAATCTGTGAACTGGTGGGTCACTGTATGGTCCAGCTGCAGATCATCTCAAGGTTTTTAAATGTCTGTGAGGCTGTGCAATGACGAAGCTCACTCCTACGGTACCGGTGACTACATCCCATCTGTGTGCCAGAAGAACCAGGCTGCAGATGGACAGTTAACCGGGTAGTTCACCCAAAAATTAATTGTCATCATTTACTCACCTTTTGGAACACAAAAGACATTTAGAAGAATTCGTTGAGTGTTTTTGTCCACGCAACAAAAATCAATGTGGTCATTTGAAGAAAAACTTTTTAAGTTGTTTTTTTACAACTATTTTGCAAATTACAGAGGTAGGGGTGGGCGATATGCCAAAAAAATCATATTTTATCATGATTCTTTGTCAGTGATTGCAAGTTGTCTGAGCAGTACAGCCAAACTAATTTGCCTTTTTTTATTAAAAACAAAGCCCATAAAATAAAGAAGGGCAGACATTTAGGCCAAAATGAGCAAAGATAAAAATCGTTGTCATTTTATCTTTTTTATTTGAATAGATACACATTAAAAAATAAACATAATATGAACAAAACAAACAGTGCTTTTATTTTTCAGGAAGAGTAGGTGTATTCAGCAGTATTGCTGCAGTGTACTTTCACTTAAGACACAAGCAACTGTGTTTAATGCTGTGTGTTTTTGACAGTATTACCACGATCACATGTGATAAATAGGTCTGTAACGATACACCAAACCCATGATTCGGTTCGTATCACGATTTTTGACCCACGATCCGGTTCGTATCACGATGTTTTTTCGTGGGGGGTGGGAGAAAAAAAAACGATTTTTAAGACAATATTTTTTATTAAATAACATTTGAAAAATGTTAACTAAAGAACAAGATTAACTATACAAATTATTAACAATATAAAAAGAAATGTGCCCGGCTTGGTAATAGATAACGGGGCTCGACCACACTGAGTAAATACTTGAACCCCTCGTTATCGACAACCGAAAA
>JAUMHP010000041.1:14045947-14060340 GCA_032361065.1 Enteromius trimaculatus | reverse complement strand
TATATATTAGATTAAAAAGTAAAATATATATAAAATATATATAAAAAGTTTAAAATATTATAAAAGTTTTTTGTTGTTGTTTATAAAAGTCAAAATGTAGTATCTCAAAATATTAGAATATTTATATTTGAGTTTCATTAAATGACCATCCCTACAATAGAATTTCTGGGTATCTCTTGTTCTGTGATGCCACAACAATGGAGAAGACTGCTGACTTGGCAATGGTCCAGAAGACAATCATTGACAACCTCCACAAAGGGGTTACTGAATAATGAATTAGGGCGAAATTGGGTAAGTAAACATGTTCAAGCAACAGGCATGACTGCAAGCTTGAGAATACTGTCAAGCAAAGCCGATTCAAACACTTGGGAGAGCTTTAGAGTCAGTGAATCAAGGGTCTCCATTATCAGACGTCTTCACGAGGGAAAGGGGCCACCAAGACACTTCTGAAACAGAAACACCAGAAGCATCCTAACTGGGCTAAGGAGAAAAAAAGGGTCTTGAGTCTGGAGGAAGACTGTAGAGGCACAGAATCCAAACAGTTTGAAGTCCAGACTGAAGTTAGTGATGGTTTGGGGTGCCATGATGTCTTCTGGTGTTTGTCCATTGTGCTTCATCAAGTCAAAAGTCAGTGCAGTCTTCTTTCAGGTGATTTTGGAGCACTTTAGGCTTCCAGCTGCTAAAAAATCTTTATGAAGATGCTGATTTCCTTTTCCAGCAAGACCTTAGCACCTGCCCACAGTGGCAAAACCAATGCTTTGCTGAACATGATATTACTGTGCTTTGGCCAGCTTGCTTGCCTGTCCTGAAGCCCATGTATAGTATATTTTCAAGAGAAAGATGAGAAGCTGTGGATCCAACAACACAGACGAGCTAAAAGCTCAGTAGCGCCTTAGCAGAGCCACACTGATCGCTTCCAATCCAGTCCTCACTGATGTTGGAGTTTGTGCTAAAGTACTGAGAACTCAAGCTTTTCTGCTTTGCAAATACATTTTTTTTTATTGATTTTAGGAAATATGCTAATATTTTGAGATATTGGATTTTTTTTCTTTGCATGTAATAAATATAAAATATATATGAAAGTTTTACTTTTTGAAATAAGTAAAGAAATTTGAGATGCACATGTGTGTGAACACTTAAACAATACAATGTAACTCCAAGTCAATCATACTTCTGTGAAATCAAACCCACTTAGGAAGCAACACTGATTGACAATCAATTTCACATGCTGTTGTACAAATGGAATAGACAACAGGTGGAAATTATAGGCAATTAGCAAGACACCCCCAATAAAGGAGTGGTTCTGCAGGTGGTGACCACAGACCACTTCTTAGGCTGATGTTTTGGTCACTTTTGAATGCTGGCGGTGCTTTCACTCTAGTGGCAGCATGAATCTACAGTCCACACAAGTGGCTCAGGTAGTGCAGCTCATCCAGGATGGCACATCAATGCGAGATGTGGCAAGAAGGTTTGCTGTGTCTGTCAGCATAGTGTCCAGAGCACGAAGCGTTACCAGGAGACAGGCCAGGAGGAACAGGAGGAGGACTGCCAGATGCGGACTGACCCGTCCATTCCCCAGACATGAATCCAATTGAGCACGTCTGGGACATCATGTCTTGCTCCATCCACCAACGCCACGTTGCACCACAGATTGTCCAGGACTTGAGGGATGCTTTAGTCGAGGTCTGGGTGGAGATCCCTCAGAAGACCATCCACCACCTCATCAGGCGCATACAGGCACGTGGAGGTCACACACAATACTGAGCCTCATTTTGACTTGTTTTAAGGACATCAAAATTGGATCAGCCTGGATTTTTCCACTTCAATTTTGAGCGTGACTTCAAATCCAGACCTCCATGGGTTAATAAATTTGATTTCAATTAATAATTTTTGTGGGGGTTTTTTAGTTTTTAGTTTTTTTTTTTTTTTTAGTCAGCACATTCAAGTATGTAAAGAACAAAGTATTTAAGAAGAATATTTTATTAATTCAGATCTAGGATGTTATTTTAGTGTTCCTTTTACTTACTTTTGAGCAATGTGTATATATAGTTTCATAATAAATAATGGAGGAAAGGGTTTCAGAAAGGTGCTTCAGATAAAAAAAAAAAAGAACATCTAGAGGTACAAGTGGCAAAACTGCTTATTTAATTCTCCCCTTGTCTTTTTTCTAAATCTCTGGAGAATTCCATCTCTAAACAAAGGAACTTTTCACTGCTCAACAGGTGTTAACAATGAGCTTTCTTAATATTTTACCAGACTGGTTAAAACCAACTCTCAAAGCAGCAAAAAATAAAAAAATAAACAAGCTTGTACAAGAGAAGAGCACAGTATGATGTATGTGTAAAGAAGCGCAGAACACAGAGACTATGAATTTTATAAGCTATATACTGTTCAAAAGTTTGGAGTCAGTAAAAGTCAAGTTTTTATGTTGCTGAAAGGCTCTTGTTGTTTTTTAGACATTGTTAGAATTTCAAATAACTGTTTCCCCCAGTTTCTGAGTTCACTACGCTTCCTATCAACTAACCGTCATATCAAAATATAGACCGACACCAAAAATGCATCTTTAAAAAAAATCAAAATCAAAACCGCACTTGCATTACAGACTTGCCCTAACAGCTTCCACTTATCTGAGAAGGCTTCCTTTTTAATACCAAAACACAGCAGTCAGGATTTGCTTTCTTATATATAAAATCATGAATAAGCTACATCAGTGACTACATCAGTGACTTCTGTTAACTCCTCTTGCATATTTGTTGTCAATTTCTCAGGTAACATCATTGGCTCTGGGATCTTTGTAAGTCCAAAGGGTGTTTTGGAAAATTGCAGCTCAGTGGGCCTGGCTCTCATAGTGTGGACTCTGACCGGAGTCATCACTGCCATCAGTGCTCTGTGCTATGCTGAACTTGGAGTCACAATCCCAAAGTCAGGCGGAGACTATTCCTATGTTAAGGACATCTTCGGAGGACTAGCTGGGTAAGACTGACTCATTTATTTAGATGTATGTAATGCACGTGAGGTCTTACAGGGCTTGTCTTTGGAATAGGTTTCTAAGGCTGTGGATTGCAGTGTTGGTGATCTATCCAACTAACCAGGCTGTGATTGCCCTTACATTTGCCAATTACGCACTGCAGCCTCTCTTCCCTTCCTGCCTCCCTCCAGAGAGAGCACTGGGCCTGCTTGCCGCCGTCTGCCTGTGTAAGTAAATGCTGACAATTAAAACATGCTTTGGGGCTATAGTACATTGTCCATGACACAACGTTTTATCTAAGAGCATCCTGCATGTAGGCAGTGGTGCTGGGCAGTAACCGTAGTAACATGGGATCTGGATTAGATAATTACAATCCAAAAATTAAGTACTTGGTTTTTTATGTTTATGTGAGTGTGTGTGTATGCATGTGTATATATACATACATATTCATAAGAGAAGGACTCATGATATATATATGTAAATGCATGCACACACACACACACACACACACACACACACAAACATATATATATTCAAAATCAAATAACCTTTTGTTTTTTTTGTTATTGTTTTTCATTTTCACATTTTTTTTATTATTGTTTTCATGACAAAAATTGAATGAAAAAAGATTTTTGAAAGGTATGTGTTTTTAGAGATTATCTGTTATTTGGGTTATCTTTTTTTGCACATGAAAAATATATATATCATTAATGAGCCTTGGCTTGACTGTAGGTAGCACCTTGAATCTGAAAAGTGGCTTTTCATAACCACTTTTGGTCAGCTCTATATATATTAATATGTAATTGTGGTTAATGAACTGAATTATGTCAGCTTTGTGACTCATAATGGGAGGGTTTGCAAAGAGCTTGTTCATACAGGTCTGGATCATGCAGGGTGTTCTCTTGCAAGAGCTCAGATTGTATTATATTGAGAGTGTTTGTAGACCATGTGACCTTTTTTTTCTCCAAAGCCATGGAACAATGTTGTCTGGCAACTTTAATCCAAGCTGAAGCTTAAACCTGTTGGCAGTTCTTGCTTTGTTTTTGTTCTTTAATCGAAATCTGTTGTTTTCATTTTTGTGAAGGTTGTAGTAACATTATTGATTAAGTATTTTCAAGCAGCAGCTTATTTTCTCTGACTTATATATGTTAAGAACGGTATATACGACATTTGACGGACTTCGTTCGTAAATTTTGGTTACCGCTATAAGTATGAATTTGAATGTTTATAAGTTGTTCGGTAACACTTTATTCTAAATAGTCCACTAGACATTATAGTGTAATAGTAAGTAACGTCACAACTACATCTACTAGCAGTCATTAGAGTATTTGCAGACTGTTTGCTGCTTAATATCTTCAAACACTTTATTTTGACGGGTCCATAGCATACAACATACTGACTATGGGAAACTTCACAAGTATAGTTATACTAACCCCAAACTTACCCTAACAGTACTCTGAGAGTTAGTAGACATGTAGTTGCATGTTTATGAAATTAGTTGATATGTAATTAACAACAAAGTTACTTACAGAATATCTAAATTGGCCTATCAAAGTCTACCCAACTGTTCCTTTCTTTACAGTGCTGTTAACTTGGATTAACTGCTTCAGTGTCCGCTGGGCGACGCGTGTACAGGATGTGTTCACCACAGGAAAACTCCTTGCCCTCTGCCTCATCATCATCATGGGCATTGTGCAGATCTGCAAGGGTAACTTATAATAGTACATATAGGCCATATATCACTATTAAACACATTTAAGTAATATTTCATTTAAATACTTTTCCAAATTTGTCAGGTTACCTGTTTACATTTTGCTGCATATGTTACAATAACAATCGTTCCAGCATTATTTTTGTTCAGTTGCTGTTTTCTAAATGTTTGATATAAACTATATGTCTTTTCTTTAAAAAAATAAAAAACTTTAATCATCTTAAATTTTTTCCTTAAAACTGATGACAATAGCGCTAATTTATTATTCGAAAATGTTTTCCGTTCTTGACATTTCCAGAACATGTGCCTTAATTCTTTTCGCATCGTCAGCATAAAATTGTGGGCACTGCAAGATGTGCTGATTTAAATAATGCCATTTCATAGAGAGTGAGAAATGTGCAATTTTTCTGAGAGTTAATGAAAAAGTTTAAAACTGAAATCATATGTATATTATATGGCATTAAGGCATTAAGCTAATAGTATTACAGGGGCATACTTTTCATATTTGACCCATTTTTGCACTACATACAAAAGAGTATAAATCCATTAAGCACAGACAAGCTCACATATGAATTCGACTGTCATGCTGGGCCGTTTGTAGTCTTGCTGCTTTCATGTGTTTAATATCCCAAAGACAAAAAAGGAACTTTGAATGTCTTCCTTATAAAAGAGTCACAGAAAGAGCTATTGATTTTGATAATGGAAACTGTATTTTGGTTAAGTAAGACTGCTTCCTGCAGTAAATGTGACAAAAAGAAATGAAAAATGTAATTGATTATGCAGTAGTTAATACGGGTTCTTTTATCCGTTTGGATACTCAGGCATTGCACATAAAATGCTTCTCTGTCCTGTGTCACCAGGTCATTTTTATTGGTTGGAGCCCGAACATGCATTTCATCCTCTTCAGCCTTATGACATGGGTCGCATTGCACTCGCTTTCCTTCAAGGCTCCTTTGCTTATGCAGGCTGGAACTTTCTTAATTATGTAACAGAAGAGCTCATTGACCCCTACAGGTACACTGCCATTTGTCAGGGAAAATGTACAGTGAAAGACAGTCGTTTATCACAACATAAAAACAGAACTCCAGATGTTTCTCTGAGATTATTTCATGCAATAACTGTGACATTTGTGTCCCTATAAAGTTTTAAAATAGAGATTTACACATAATCTAAAAGCTGAATATAAACTTTTATTATATATATATTTTATAAGCTTGTTTTTTAGGAAAAATGGCAATATTTGGCCTAGAAATAACTATTACTTTTAATATTTAATATTACTATTAACATAAAAAATAGAGAAAATCCCCTTTAAAGTTGCCCAAATTACGTTCTTAGCAATGCATATGACTAAGCACTATACATTTAATATATATTCACACTAGGATATTTAGAAAATATCTTCTTGGAACCTAATCTTTACTTAATGTCTTAATGATTTTTGATTTTTACCCATACATTGTATTTTTTGGCTATTGCTAAGATCCAGGTTTTGTGATCCAGGGTCACATTTAAGACAAGAGTAAATGGCAACATTTTGTTTCTCTGAGAATATGCAGAGGTTAGTATCATTGTGTAGGCTACAGCGATAACTACTTTAGTGTCGTAAAGTTATGAATTATTATTATGTATTAATTATCATAATGATTAACTTTTAAATACCAAAGTATTCCTGCTCTGGGGAGTGCAGGTTTGCTCAAGACTTCGAGATTCAACCCAGGTTTTAACTCTCTCTTTGCAGGAACCTGCCTCGTGCAATCTTCATCTCAATCCCTCTGGTCACTTTCGTCTATGTGTTTGCGAATATTGCATATGTTACAGCTATGAGCCCTCAGGAGCTGATGGCCTCCAATGCTGTTGCTGTGGTGAGTTGCTCTGCTCAAATTAAGACGCTTACTGAGTTCTTTCTTCACCAGGAAATTAAACCGTCTGTTCCATATCGGACTGACCCATCTGATGTTTTTGCTGAATGCCTGCTAACCTCTGTAAACTTTGCCTTCTTTTTCTCTTTAACCTCTATCAGACATTTGGTGAAAAGCTGCTTGGAGTAATGTCATGGATCATGCCCATCTCTGTGGCTCTGTCCACCTTCGGAGGGGTTAATGGGTCTCTTTTCACATCATCTAGGTCAGTCTTGATTCCATGTTATTGCACAATTACTTGTTCAGTTTGCACTGTATTTTAACGTCAGTGGATTTCTTTGTACTATCAGCTTGACTGACAGTTGTTCTTTCTCAGGTTGTTCTTTGCAGGTGCAAGGGAAGGGCATCTTCCCCGTTTGTTGGCAATGATTCATGTGAACCGCTGTACACCCATCCCAGCTTTGCTTTTCACTGTGAGCGCTTTGTTTTGTTACTTAAAGGAACAGTTCACGCACAAAAAAGTGAAAATTTGCTTACTCTGAGGCCATCCAGATGTTAGATGAGTTTCTCCTTTGGAACTGATTTGGAGAATTGTAATTTTTATAATTATATCACAATTACAACTTGCTCAACTTGCTCACTAATGAATCCTCTGAAGAGAATGGGTGCCGTCAGAATGAGAGTCCAAACAGCTGATGAAAACAACAGGAAAAGCAATGCACGTGACTCTAGTTCATTATTTAACATCTTGTGAGCTGTGTGTTTGTAATCAATTCATTATCAAGAAATCTTTAGCTTTAGCTAAAATGAGCTCTATCCCAAATATTTTTGATTTTCCAGTAAAGAGAGAAATATGCACAGTCGTGCAAAATCTGTTCTGATGTGTTGTTGGTTCATTTTGATGTTAAAAGACAAAGGGGGATAATTTTTTTTTTTTTTCACTGGAGGAAGCATTGTTATAGATCATGGGCTGTTGTTTTGGCTGAAGTCGATGGTTTAAAGTTAAAATGCCTTTATAATTTGTTTCTTACTGATGAACTGATGTAATGCTAGATTTCTCCAAATCTGTTCCGACAAAGAAACAATCTCATCTATATCTTGGACGGCCTAAAGGTGAATACATTTGTACACAAATACTCCTTTTTTTGTGAAATGCTCCTTTAAATAATCTTTAAAAATATGTTTATGTAAATTTCAATATATATGGTAGTTGCTTATATTCAAATTAAATACTGATTTATTTGATAGTGTATATCAACTCTGCTGATGTTGTGCACCAGTGACATATACACCCTCATCAACTATGCTGGCTTCATCAGCTACCTGTTTTATGGGGTCACTGTTGCTGGGCAGATTGTGCTTCGCATCAAAGAACCAGACATACATCGACCAATCAAGGTAAGTTTGCATCCCATTTACTTTATTTTGTAGTTTTGCCAGCATTAAACCTCAAGAGCTGTCAGGGCTCATGCATTAGCTGCGAACAGTAATGATGTATAATTACAGTTCCTGTTTTGTGTGGGGGAGGGGGTGTTGTACATTTGTAGTCCTTTATCAAAATCAACAGGTTTCACTCCACAGGTGAGCTTGGCATGGCCAGTAATTTTCCTGATTTTCTGGGCATTCCTGCTGATCTTCTCTCTGTACTCGGAGCCTGTGGTGTGTTGCATTGGTCTGGCCATTATGTTGTCAGGTGTTCCTGTGTATTTATTTGGCGTCTATTGGGAAAACAAGCCCAAGAGCTTCAACTCATTTGTTGGTATGGTATCATCTTATCTCTTTTAATATTGATGGATGGAAAAGATTTACAAATGTCAGTTATATTTGCATTAAACTAAACAGATTGTTAATGAGGCCTACTAAGGATACTCTGTCTGTCTACAGCTAAACTGACACACTTGGGGCAGAAGTTGTTCATGGTGGTTTACCCAGCTGAGGCCAGTGAAGATGGGAATGAAGATAAAGACGAAGCTGGATAGGAGTACAAGAAGTACATTTCATGTTTCATTAATGGATATTCATTCATCAGCTAAACTTAAGCAAGATGAATTTGGTAGGTTATGAAAACGCAAAACAGACATGCACATAGCGTGGAAGATAATTTAGATAAAAAAGTTTTTTTCATTTGAAAGACTGGCCTTAAACATTCTAGGTGCAATACTGCCACCAATTGGCACAATTATTAGATGCAATATAAATACTGTTGCTGTGAGCGTTTTGTATTTTTATATTGAGCATATTATTGTGTTCTCTTCATCAGTCTCTGGTGTTTGTGTTCTCTACATTTTATATACGCTAATAAAATGGTTGAATAATCCTAAAGATAAACTGTTGCAGTTTTGTGTGTGCAAATGTTTAATTTTTATTCACATTTCAGACCTCAGACTTGAAAATAAATTGTGATTCAAAACAACACAGAAAGAACGAAAGAAAGATGTCTGTGTGTTATTTACCAGCATGAAATCTTGCCAGCATGGAAAATGTCTGTAATTTAGGAGTAAAGGGGAACAATAGACTGCTGTGTTATATAACCCACATCCTACACCCTGCTTTCAAGTTTCAAGAACAACAAAACACGTCCAGAATTAGGTTACATTTTGGGTCTTGAATATGAAGGTAAGGTAGACCACTACTACAAATCATGTAAATCATTGGAGATTTTTTTCTTTATTGTAAACGGACTCATTTCAGCAAACTTCATCGAGGTAAAAGGCAATGTTTAAATTAGTCCATATAATAAAAACCAAAGCAAAGTTCAACATGTGGTGTGATATTTACCCGTTAAAATACAACAGGCCTAGTACATTATACAATGTGTTGTTCTACAGATCCAACTGTGTTTAAAACACTTTATTCCACTATAATATTTATTTATTTTTTATACGTTTTTAAAAACATACAGTACCATACAATTTCACAAGTGGTTCACAAATATATAAATATACATATATAGCCTATTTTTTACTATTTTACTTTTTCTTTATTAGTCAAGTATTGCTCTATTGGCAGTGACATTTATTCTAAGCTGGTCTGTGGTCTTCCTCACTTCCTAAAATATCCTATTCTAGTTTACCAAACCTTTTTATGAAAAGATCTATGCCAGTTGCTACAACCAAATGAATTGTCATAATACCTTTCAAAAGACAGATTTGTACAATTTGTATTTAATTAAATTTTTCCAGTAAATTAATAGCCTACTTTTATTATGCAGGGATTTTGTCATATTTAAACTATATATATATATATGAATATACACACTAACAATTATAGTATATAATATTTAAATATTTATTTAATATGTGATGTAATGGTATAACATATCAGCATGCCATAGAAAATAGTTATTTTAATTAATTTACATTCACAATGTTAGTTTTTATTGCGTTTTTAAGTGTAGCTTTGATATCTGCAACTCAGCCCACGGTATTCAGTGACTATCTATTTATCTGTACATACAATAATATATACCACTAGTATAATACCAATTACTGGTATTAAAAAAAGTAGGACTATAGTCACGATTTAATGATTTACTAAAGAGTAGAAATAACATAGGCTTATAGTAAAATTATACCATATTTTGTAAAACTCATTGTATAATTTACTTATATACTATATATACTTAATATACGAAAAATCAGTAAATACTGTATGGGCCCTTTAAATACACACTGCACACAAGTATTTTTCCAGTTCCAAAGCAGTTGGACGAGAATGAATGGCACACCCGGATGGCGGAAGTTGCGCTGTACTATGAGGCTTATGGACACATTTGCAAATGCTCTTACGGCGTAAAGTTACTCGTACGGTAAAAGACCTCGCCTGGTTACCAACGGTTACATCGCAAGGTCAAACAAAAGAGGAAGAGCGGATGAATTAGGGACTGAGCAGCCGGCAGGCATCGGCGTTTGTGATTACTGCGCTGCCTAAGGTAAGACGATGATACTGGGATCAGATGCTGGAACGTCAGCGGACAGAAACACAGGTTGACAACACTCGGGACCTATGCAAACTTGATTTTTTTGCCACCGAAAAGTGTCATAATACTTACTATAAGCACAAACAGATGCAGTGTACCACAAAGCAAGAAATGTTTACATCTTTTGCAAACGACGAGAGCGACGAGCAGCGCTAGTTTTTCGCAGTTAACTGTCTTTTCTGCCGTTATCACTGGATTGTTGATGTTTTATCAGCATTTTCTTGCATCTAATTTTGCTGCATACACAGCGTTTGTGTTTGAAGATGTTGGATCGAGGAAAGTGTCTATACATGAACACATGGACTGCGCTGTAAATAATATATGAAGATGCTGTATTAGATGTCAAAACGATAATGAGATGTGGAATGCGTTTTGTACGAACGTCACAGAGACCGAAGGCCGCGGTACGCATGCGGGCATGAATGTAGTCAGCCTGGGAAGATCTGAAGTGAAGGCAGGTGTATGTTCCTCACTTGCACCAAAAAGGAAGTATAGTGAGAGGCCAAAATTATCTAACTTAGAAACTACTTAGAAACGTGCAGAAAAAAATGACTGATTTCTTGAACACAACAGTGTTTGTTCATACAATGAGAGTATATAATGACCGCAGCCTGTCACGCTCCAAAAGATGCGCCATATATACATTAAAAGTTCGATAAAATAATCAATAAGGATGTCTAATCTATTAAACGTGGAATTAAAAAATTCAAAGCACTTTGAACTTTTGTATCCATAAAAGAAAAAGTGTATTACGGTTTCTACAAAAAAGAAATTGCCTGCACAATTGTTTTCAACATTGATATTAACAAATGTTTGAACTTGAGTTCAGCATATTAGAATGATTTCTAAAGAATCATGACACTGAATACTAAAGTAATGCCAGTGTTACTATTTTTATTGTATTTTTATCAAATAAACGCAGTCTTGCTGACTTTTAAAATAAAAAAAAAGCAGATAAGATCCACACAGTTGTGATTTAACATTAAGTCAAGTTTATGTACAGACTGAATGAAGGAACAAGAGACTGCCAATGCCATGTCCTTGGTTTGTGCTGGCTCCTTTTTCAGTTTCTATGAATTATCTCTCTCAATCTCTTTTATTACAGAGACAGTCATGACTCCCTCAGTGCGTTTACAGGAAATGATCCGAGTCATCCGAAGTGCCCGGACGCAAGGTGAGGAGAGGGGCATCATCCAAAGAGAGTGTGCGGATATCCGAGCGCAGTTTCGCCAGGGTGACAATGGGGAGCGTTCGCACAGCCTGGCAAAACTACTCTATGTGCACATGCTGGGCTACCCTGCACACTTCGGCCAGGTGACTGTCCACATGTGTGTGGGTGCATTGATGGATAAAGTAGTTTTACATCTTTGATTATGGATACGTTACGTCAAAACACCTTATTTTTGTCTTGTCTGTGCATCCTTTTCTCTCTGTACTTTATATTATGCTTTCCTTTTAACCGTTATATATCTTTTACATGGTGATCATTTTAGTGTTGTCTTCCACAGATGGAGTGTGTACGTCTGATTGCCAGCCCCAGGTACAGCGAGAAACGGATTGGTTATTTGGGAGCCATGATGCTCCTAGATGAGAAGCAGGATGCTAGTTTACTGATTACCAACTCAATCAAGAAGTAAATACTTTTCAGCAGAATGTCTTTTGTAATTTATTACTATTTTTAGTTTAAACATGTACCTTGTCCAAAAATATAGATGATTTTGGTTTTTCATTAAAACCGATTTAAAGAAATTCAGCATTGTATCACTTGCTCTCCTGTGGATCCTCTGCAGTGAATGGGTGCCGACAGAATAAGAGCTGATAAAAGCATAACAATAATCCACAGTCATAAGTCGCAGTCCATCAAAAATCTCTTGTGAAGCAAAAAAGCTTTGTGTTTGCAATAAACAAATACATTAGCATGATCTTATCATTTTGATGGCACCTATTCACTGCAGGGTTTCTATTGGTGAGCAAGTAATGTTTCTTCAAGTCATGACCTAAGTGTGAGTAAGATTTCAGCATAAACAATCCCTTTAAATATATATGCTTTTATTTTATATAAACACATTTTCTTCTATTTATTAGTTTTTCTATTCTTGTATTTAATGTAATTCAAGTTTTGAACTGAATAAATCACGACCTTGTTATCTCCGTCGTAGTGACCTTTCCCACAGCAGTCAGTATGTTCAATCTCTGGCTCTATGCACTCTGGCCTGCATGGGTTCAGCTGAGATGTGTCGAGACCTGGCACCAGAGATCGAACGGCTCCTCAGGGCCTCTAATTCTTATATCAAGAAAAAGGTCAGCTCGTGACTTTTTATGTCTATAAGCTTGTAGTTTAAGTCATGTCAGCACCCAAACAAGCACAATCCAGCTAAATCATGTTTGTGATCTGTGTGCTGTTGATAATGATTAATGCTTTAGGCCACGCTGTGTGCCGTCCACATAATAAGAAAGGTCCCGGAGCTTGCAGAGCTGTTTACTCCTTCAGCAAGGACTCTGCTCTCTGAGAAGAACCATGGTTAGTGTTTCCTTTTGTAACCTATGCATAAACACAAAAAGTTGCAGTGCTTTTAATATGCTTTTTAATAATTGCCTGACTGTTTCCACAGGGGTTTTGCACGGGGCTGTAGTTCTTATCACTGAATTGTGTCAGCGTAACCCTGACGCTCTTGATCAGTTCCGCAAGGTAATTCAATTCAAAAGTGAATTTTCTCTGAAACCTTTATTTTAACTACTCTGATATACAGACTGTTTTTCTTCCCAATTTATTAGGCTGTCCCTGAGCTGGTTCAGATTATGAAAGGTCTTGTGACATCCAGTTATTCTCCTGAGCACAACGTAGCTGGTATCAGCGACCCTTTTCTACAGGTCTGTTGGCTAAGGTCAAGCTCAATATCACTCTTTATTAGACCACAACATACTTTCTACATTCTCTATGAATAATATGATATTCTTGCTCTCTTTCTGCCCCTCAGGTTCGCATTCTTAGGTTGCTAAGAATCCTGGGTCACAATAATGACACCGCTAGTGATGCCATGAATGACTTGTTGGCACAGGTATATCAAAATAAACACACATTGTGTAATGTAGCTATGTACATTTAAAGCAGAGTTTATAATGCTCGATGTTGGTGATTCTGATGCACAGGTGGCTACAAATACAGACAGCAGTAAGACTGCAGGCAGTGCTGTGCTATATGAAACAGTCCTGACTATTATGGACATCAACTCAGAGAGCGGGCTTAGGGTTGGTCATAATTTCATATGCAATTTAATGATCCATTTTAGGTTGAGTGGGGTTTAATTTAAAAAGAAGCATGGACTGGTGTTTCTATAATTTATTTCAGGCCTTTAAATGCATCTAATTTATGTCTTTTAAGGTACTAGCTGTAAATATTCTTGGCAGATTTCTACTTAATAATGACAGGAATATTCGGTAAGTTTCTACTTTGTTTTAATGCTTTAGTATTTAAACTAATTAATTAAAATATATCTTGTAGTTTTATTTTATAAATTAACACCACATACATATTGAAGTTCACTACTGCTTTGAACCGATTGTACTTGTTTTATTTGAGTTGGCAGGATGCATATTACATATGCAATACATATTAAGTCGAACGTTTAGCCAAGTTGTTGTTTTTAAGAAATTACTTAATTACTTTTCAGCAAAGATAGATTGAATTGATCAAAAGTAATGCCCCGTTCACACTAGCAGCGACAAAGCGCCGCGATCCCATTCATTTCAATGGAGAGCTGGCGATATCCGGCGACAAGAGCGACAGCGGCCGCAAGCGACCGGATGTGGGCGTGTCCAGCGACGCGACAAAGTTCAGAATCTCTCAACTTTATGCAAATGAAGAGCGACTTT
>JAUMHP010000041.1:14022386-14045847 GCA_032361065.1 Enteromius trimaculatus | reverse complement strand
AATGAAGAGCGACTTTCGGGAGCGACAGCCAATAGGAAAGAAGACGATAGTGCTCATGTGATCATACTCCATTTTTTGCACAAGCCGGTGGTACTCGCCGTGCTGACTCCGAGCCTGAATGATTTTATGGACCCAGACGGAACAGCGTTTGCGTTTTTGCCGTAGATAAACGCACGCAATGGAAAAAAGTACTCTCTGCTTCTCATTCATTTTTGTTTGTATGTATGGACTCGGTATACTTATATTGTATTCGGTCTTTTGCCTCCAAAATGTTTGTATTTAGCGGCAAGAAACCTGATTCGCTGTCAACAATGACGTAACTAAGCGACCAGAATGAGAACGCCCACTAGCGACCTCGTCGCCAGCCTCTAGCGACATTCAGCGACAGAAGTCGCTGCTAGTGTGAACGGGGCTTAAGAGTAAAAACATGTAGACGGTGAAGATGCTTATATTTTGAGTATTATATTTATATTCAAGTTCTTTTTAAAGTTCTGTTCATCAGCATTATTTTTATTTTTGATCAAATAAATGAGCATAACAGATTTTTGTTTGAGTTTAGATAAAAGATTTTTGTATTTCAGATATAATGTAAATGTATAGCAGGAAATATAAATTGTAAATTCAGTTTCACAACCCTCACTGCAGTACAATCCTTTTGTATCTCCTTTCATCCATTACAGCTACATTTCAATGACATCTCTCCAGAAGATCGTCCAGACGGACCACAATGCAGTGCAGCGGCACAGAGGCACCATTGTGGACTGTTTAAAAGATCAAGACACCTCAGTGAAACGGTACTGTAAGTTCTAAAAAGTGAAGATGCATAGAAATTACAGATGCACAAATGGTCGGCTAATTACAGTTATTCATTCGGCTCTTTTTCTTTGGCAGGCGTGCGCTGGAACTGTCTCTTGCCCTTGTGTCTGCCGTGAACATTCGGTCAATGATGAAAGAGCTCCTCATTTTTCTTTCAGTCTGTCCCCCAGAGCTTCGATCTCAAACCGCTTCAGGCATCTTCAATGCTGCTGAAAGGTATCATCAGTCCTTTGTACTTCATATCTACCTGTTAGTTTCATCCATTATATGTCTACACGACTGTGGCTCGGCCCTGCTCATTTTTCAATGTGCTAGCCCTATTTAACACTCGCACCTGAGCAAGCACCTCTCATACGTTTGCTCTCATATAGGACAGTGTCCAGTGAGATGGTTTCTGAAAGGCATGCCTATGTTTAATGCACGTTTCCATCATTTGATGAACTAGCAGTGTCAGTGTAATCTAATTAAAATTTATGAGCTCAGTCTTTGCTAAGTACTGTATTAACGTTCAGCTCACTAATCACTGGTCTTCCCTTTCTAAAACACGTAATCATGATGTATTGCTTATTATGTTCTGTGTTAAGTTGTCTATTTTTGTATATGTGGCAAGTCACAGGCAATGAATATCACTTGTCTTTGTGTCTTGGTCAGGTATTCCCCTTCTAAGCGCTGGCATATTGATACTATCCTGCATGTACTCACCACGGTAAATAGCCACTGCAACACAACCAAACCAGTTACATATCTCCTAGTACATCATGTCCATGATTTAATTCAAATAAGGAAACAATTGAGTCATGTTCAGGGCTCTATAAAAATAAGTTTGAACAACAATCAATACTTTAAATTAAAGTGATGTATACCTCTCTCAGGCAGGGGGCGATGTAAGAGATGAGACTGTGCCCAACCTAATTCAACTCATCACTACTGCATCTGAGCTTCACTGTTACACTGTTCACAAACTCTACAGAGCTCTTGTAAAAGATATCACACAGGTAAGGATACGGTTTTCTGCTTGTAAATCGGTAAACAGTGTTACATGAGCAAGTGTCCTTTTACACAAGATACCTTCTTGAATATTAAATGTTCCATTGATCATCTCAGGGCTATGAATGCTGCATTTTTAGGATGTAGAATTTCACAATGTGCAATGCAAGAATATGTCCCGTTTGAAAAATGCATTTTGATTTATATGTACCCTTTGTAAGTGATTGTGTGTAATAGACAGTTTATCTTCATAGCAGTCCTTGGTCCAAGTTGCGTGCTGGTGTATAGGAGAGTATGGAGACCTGCTGCTGAAGGGCGAGTGTGAGGAGATTGAGCCTGTGCAGGTAAACAGAAGTTAAGATTATATATGAAAGTGCATCGAAAGCATTTATGGAGCACCAATCAGTGTCACTATAGAATCAGTATGAATCTGAAAGATAATTTGAGATATATGGTGTTGTTAGTAACTAATGGAAAATTATCCAAAATGACCAGTGCCAAGATGTTCTCTTTTTGTAGTATGTTATTTATCATGTAGATAAATACCAATGTAAATGAATATGCTAGTTATTGTGGTAGGGCTGAGGGTTTGATCATAACCATTGGTTTGTCAGCGAGATAAACCCCATCTGAATACTTGTGTCTTACAAACCTATTTAATTATAATAATTTATCCTTGAAATTAAGCAGTCAGATTTAAAAAAAAATATGTAGTTTTGCGCTTCTTAGACTATAGTATGAAATTACTATGGTGCTAACATATTATGCTACTCCTGTACCACCAGAGTACTTGTTTTTGTAAGGGGCTACTACATTGAGTTTTGGGCCTTTCCTGTCGCTAGGTTACTGAGGATGACGTCCTGGATGCCTTGGAAACAGTTCTTCAGTCTCACATGTCTTCGCCGGCAACCAGAGGCTTCGCACTCACTGCTACCATGAAGCTGAGCACTCGTATCACAGACAATGTCGAGTAAGACACGCTTTTGTGAAATACTGGCAAGAATGCACTATGAATTCAACATGGGAATTTCACAATCATGGATGCACTGATTTTATCTTGCTGGCTGATAATTATTTGAAATATTTACTAAATTTGATCTTGATATATACAATGCTAAAAACTAGTGCTACACATGAGTTTCAACATTATAGCATCTCATTTTGGGACCTGATAAAGATCACATTTTAATGGTGTTGTTCATGTTTTTTAAGATGTATTAAAATATATTCAAAGAAAAACACTTATTGTAAGGTGTAATAATATCTTAAATACTGTTTTTGATCAAATAAATGCATCCCTGGTGTATAGCTTAAAAAAATACGTACATCAATAGGAAACAATCACTCACACAAACATACATTACTTGTACTTTGTTATTTGTGTGTAGATTCTGTGGTCTCCTATCCTCTCACATCTTTTTGGTCTTTGTTTTTCTCTCAATCAGCCGAATCAGAAGTATTGTCAGTATTTACGGCAGCTGCATTGACCTGGAACTTCAGCAGAGAGCAGTTGAATATAATGCACTCTTCAAGAAATATGACCACATGAGGTGACTGATGTGTGTTTTGAAAGTGTATTATTGTTTATTAAAAAACACCAAGCATGAATGGTGCTGCTCTTCATTGTGTTCCTCTCAGAGCTGCGGTGTTGGAAAGAATGCCTGTGATGGACAAGAACTCACCTGGCCACACTAATGGAGACACATTAGGAGAGATTAAAGAGCCTGACACATCCAAACCCAAACCAGTTGAAACAGGTTTGCTCTCAGAACCAGTAAACCAGGTAATTATTACAGGATATTGTATTTAGACATAGAAATGTTAAGCAGTAGTTAATTTTTTCTACTTCTCGTAGGTGTGTGACCTTTTGGATCTCTTGGGTGGGACAGAGACACCTCTTCAGCCCAGCCCTGCCCCAACCAGCGCTCCAACAACTACCTCCAGCGCAGATCTTCTCGACCTGCTGGGAGGACTGGAGCCGACACCAGGTGAGAACATAGAAACCAGAAGGAAACAGTATGCTTTCAGCTCCTTTCAAACCTATTTTTACTGAGAAAAAAAAAAAAAAAAAAAAAAAAAAAAAATATATATATATATATATATATATATATATATATGTATATGTGTTTGGGATCATAAAGATAACAAAAAAACAATAATGAATTAAGTAGATAACATTGGCACTAATAAAGACCTTTACAAAACATTTCTGTTTCAATTAAATGCTGTTGGTTAAAACTAATCAACGAATCCTGGAAAAAATGCATCATGGTTTCCACAAAAATATTAAGAAGCAATGCAGAAACGTTGCTGTTTATGTGCATGCAGTTCTTCCTGTGTCAGTCTACGAGAAGAATGGATTGAGCCTGAAGATCCAATGTGACAAACAAACAGAAACTGAGGTCATAGTCACACTTATTGCCTCTAACTCTACTCAGAGTGACATCACCAACTTCAATCTTCAAGCAGCAGTCCCAAAGGTCTGTACACGGTCCATATTTGAACTCTGTTTTTGCACAAATAAGCAACGGATATTAAAGGTGCTCTATGCGATGTTGCAGGATCTTAGCATTAGGATAGTATGCATAACCCCTCGATCGTCTTGCTGTCTGCCCTCTGAATACATTCTGAATTAATTCTTGCCGATTGGTTGGCCGAAGTTTATTTTTGTTTGGTGTAGGTCCTGCACCCATAGTGTTTTGCAAGATCGCATAGAGCACCTTTAATTTCAGCAGCCATATTACCAGGTTACAACATTTACATTGTTTACAATGCAACCCCCTGAACCCCCCTTTTCTTTTATGCTTCACTCTCAATCCAGATGATTTAAGTAGTTTACATTCTGTACTTAAGAGTTCTGATCTGTGTAGATTAATTACTTTTTAGTTATTGTCCAGTTACACAGCTTTGAGGATTTTGTTGTTAAAAACTCAATGTTTTAATCATCCTCTTTTATTAGATTTTTTTTTTTTTTTTTGCTTTCAATTGCCTCTTACCTACAAACACCCTATAAAATGTTTAATGTTTTGTGTAAAGCAAGCCTTACTTTGTCTATTTATTTTCTCACAAAATAAGTAAATGTTAAAAAGTCTATTTTTAAAGACATTATAGAATTCAGAAACATTTGGATGCTGCCATCTATTTAAAACAATAAAATATCCCTCTTTAGAGTGTTCAGCTGCAAATGAAGGCTCCGAGTGGAAATGTGATTCCGGCACATGGCCTTGGTCAAGTCACACAGACGGTTTTACTTAACAACCCTAACAAGGCAAGTCTACCCTATTTGAGTTTTATTCAGCCGTCTGTCTTACTAAACTTACCAGCACTGTTTATGCACAAGCTTGACTATACTACATCCCTCCCACCCCCTACAGGTCAGCCTTAAGATGCGGATCCGTGTGTCTTACTCAAATCAGGGTACAGTGCATCAGGACACCGTCCAAATTGACTCCTTTCCTAGCGCGTCATTCAGCCCTTTGTGACAGACCTACACGTGTGTCCATGACTGTCTTTCCTATTAAGATGGAGATCTATGGAAATAGGCAGCTGTCTGTCAACCTCTCCATTGTGGACTAAACGCTATCCCAGCACAGATTTGATACAACAGCTTTTTATGAAGTGTTGGTTTGAATTGTCATGAACAAAGTGTGGTTTCATGTGCTCTTCTTACTGCACAAGATTAATCAGTCAAACTAATATACACTATCATTGGATAAGATCCTTTGTGCACTGTCACTAAATAAGATGAACTTGAATTACTGATATCCTTCATGTGTACCTCCATAACTGATTGTTCAGATACTTTCTGAGAACGAACAACACAAACTGTGAGGTCAGTTGAGCTCCAATTGCCTTACTCTTATCTAAGTCTTTCTTGTCATCATTTCTATTGGTTTATCTTTTCCTCTTAAAGTCTCAGGATATTCCTAGAGCACCATTGTAACATATTGACAGTGAATGTGACCTTACCACATATTTACTATGTTCATAATTCTCAACCTCATTGTGTGTGTGTGTGTATCCAGATTGTTTATTCTTCTTTCATCCAAACAAAATACAATAAATCATATATACAGGATATAACACTGCGATCAAGAACTGAGTTTTGGGAAGATGGTTTTAGTCAGCATTTCTTTTGGGATACAACATAGCTAATTGTATGTTTAAGAGCCAAGGTTATAATGGTTGATTGATTAAACTAATTAATTTGAATTTTATTTTCTTTTGTTGACCTTGAATATGCACATAAATAATAAACTATAATAAAATTGTGTAAAATGACTGGCATACAAAGTGAATGAGAGTAAAAAATTGAACAAAAAAATGTGTGTGCATATATATATATATATATATATAAAGTACAATACTAAAATAAATGCCAAGATCTGGAAGAGGAGAGGGAGATTTATTTATTTTTTTAAAAAGCAAGGTAATGCAAACTAATTTCTTGATGAGCCCTTATAAGGGGACCAATTACATCTTAAAACTTAAGTAAATGTGTTTGTAAGTGCACTATTTTATACCATCATATACTGCAGAAAGAAAAATGTAAACGGTTCAGAATGCATCGGCATATGTTAACTCGTTCCCAAGCAGCTGTGATCACACTAACATAATTCAGACAGTGATTTATGCAAAGCCAAATGTCCACGTTTGGCTTTAAACACCAGATCCTTCTGGCACTTCTGCTGTTTGATACATGATAACAGATTTCTATTATTTACAGTCTTAACAGAATAGATTAGAGGAAAGACACTGGGTGACTGCAGAGCTTGTGCAGGTTTTGCCCTCCTCTGAGAGCAAGAACTAGATGCAGGACAGATCCTCCCTGGATCTTGTAGTCAGCAGCAGTCTTCTCATCATTCCTGAAATAAAGAAATACAGGAGAGTGAGTTTCCCCTGATTAGTTAAACTGAAACTAACGTATTAATCTTTACATTTGTTTTCCGCTGTAAATGAGTCTTTGCTGTTGTGGGGGGATCCCCTCCTTTTCTTCCACCCTTTCTTTGATTCTCTCCACCTTGTGGGGGAAAAGGGAAAATTACTACCAAACATAAAGAAATACGACCCATATTTTAAGCAGAGCAAGCATACCTTGTCTGTAGGCTCGATGTCAATTTCTATTTCTTTGCCTGTGAGTGTCTGGACCACGATGTAAAAACAATTATTTATAATAATTTCTCAATCATTCAACTACTAATTCAATACATCATTCTTCACTTTGACAAGTCAATTAATCTTCCATTAAAAATTCAACCCAAATCAAACATCAACATGTTGTTAATACTGTACCGGACACTGATTATATACGAGAAAACCCCTTACCTTAACTTTAATCAACATATTGATAGCTGTATTTTATTTCATACACATTAAACAAAAACTATATCATATATTTTGACTCTAGTTGTTAAAACCTAATGCAAATGAACCGGCTAAAACGATTCTACCGTGCAAATATTTCCTGACTTCCTGTGTATCAGATATAAATTCCGGGTGTTTTGGTAGAATTCGATGGTTCCGCTTTTCGGCGTCTTGTTAGATCCAAAATCTCCATGTAGCCATGCCGAATTGATATAAAATTGTTGATGTGCTAAAGAACTTATTATAGTTAAAATATAGGCAAATGCCGATAAATGTACACGTTTTGATTATTTACTAAATACTGCACTTTTTTTCTTTTTTTCCTTTCTCCCCAATGCCAGCTGTTACAAATTACTGATTAGAGCTAGTCGCAGAATTCAGGCGCTTACAGAGAGCATTCAGTTTGCTTCTCACTGGATTTGGACTACCTGAACATGAATTACCTATGGCTTGGATTTTTTGTTTTTGCAGTTGCCACACCATTTGAAGTGTCTGAAGATAGTCATAATGGTAAAGTTTATTATGAAACACAAATAAGATACATTATACATTTTAAAGAAGCTAAACCAACATTTAGATTTAGCCGGTAGTGTGTTTTTGGACACAGTAGTTGATCATTAGCTGGTTAACCAACCTCAATACTTTAAAGGCAAGTAGATAGTTCGCTTATTGCTATTTATATGCTTTGAAACCAGCTTGGATAGTTTTGGATTGGCTTCTGGAAAGGCTACTCTATTTTATCCAACTCTCAGGCCCATATGAGTACTTCCTCTCTCCCTTATTTTATAGATATCCAAATAACATGTGGGGAGCAATCTGTTCATGTTAACTGGAAAGTTGACAAATCGATGACTGGAAATCCTACTCGTCTTTTCCTGGGTAGCTGCTTTCCTTCACGCTTCTCAAATCTGTCAAATGGAGCAGTTGCAGACTTTCACTATGGACTTAATGATTGTGGCTTCAGACGAACGGTACGTTTGATTGCACTGAAATGCTGAATCTTAAAAATATGGTGATATTATTTTCCTCCCTGCCAATTAGTCAACATGGAAATACGTGGTGTATGAGAACAAGCTAAACTACAGGCCACTGCCAAAGCCCCGCCCTCCTTCTTTCAGCTATCCAGTTAGATGCGTGTATGACAGGTAAACGCAACTAGGTCTTCACCAGCCTCTCAACCCCAAATCATTCCCAGTAATGATGTACAATCATTTCAATTTTGTTATCAGACCGAAGGGTTGGACTCCTTCTTTCCAGAGCTCTTCTTCTGGTTTTATTCAAGGTCACGGAGAACTGGCCTTTCACATGGGAATTCTGAATAGTAAGCACAAAATCTACTGGTTCCCTTGGCTTTGTTAAAAGAGTAACTTGCATGTCATAATCCTTCCAGATAACCTCAGTGGCCCTGCAGAATCCAATGTCTTTCCACTGGGTTCTTTTGTTCCTATTTGGGCTAGTGTTAACCAGCAAGCCCATCAGCCTCTGCTGTTGCTTCTGGAGGAATGTGTAGCCTCCACAACATTAGAAATCTACCCAGATACTCTTACATACCCACTCATCACCAACAAAGGGTGTGTACATTTGATTTTTTTTTTTTTAAATCTCTATTAGTCAGCACATTATTATGGCCATGTTTAGTTGACTTAATATGAACGCTATCATAGGTGTCTTGTGGATAGTAAGAAGAGCTTTTCCAGGTTTTTGCCAAGGTATCACTCCTCCTCAATTATTCTTCACCTTCAAGCTTTCAGATTCGCTGTGGGACAAGAGGTGAGGGATGAAAATAGTTGTTGAACATCTGAATTTGTTGCTATAGCTGTTTCTTTTGTTTGTCTTTTATTTGTTTTTTTTGTTTTTTTTAACCGCAGGTCTATATCCATTGCAAATTAATTGCATGGGACCCTGACAACCTCAACGAAGCAAAGAAGGCCTGCAATTATAATAATGCCACAGGAGAGTAAGTGTAAACTTGGTTTGTACACATCTTCGTCATTTCATCTTAGTGGATATTATTTACTGAACAAATATTACAATGCTGTTTTCATAAAAGGTGGGAGCTTTTAGATGACCCTTTCCAGAGTTCTCTTTGTCAGTGCTGTGACTCAACATGTCAAGGTCGTGGAAAGAGGGATACAGATTCTGGTAAATCATACCAATAATGCAAAAACAACGGATGTTAAATATGGCAAATACTGGGATTATGTTAACATACAATGTATCTGGATTACAGCACCTCAAGGACTGGTACTAAAGTCAGTGTTGGGACCTCTGACATTTACAGAAGTTTCACTGTGATGCTACTCCATGCCATTCTTTCTCTTTTGTTATTATGTTCTTAAAATTGTTTAATATTGTGTATTTTGTTCTGTACATTGTGGTTTGTGTTTCCTCATGGGTTGGTTGAGTGGCTGTTCAGTAATGCAATGGATGACTGACAGGTCAGTAGGGTGTACTCTGTACATGATATTCTTGTAATAAATTACCATTTTGTTGGAAGAATTTTTTTTTTTTTTTTCTGCTCCCCTCTTTAGGTGCTGAATTCCTGATTTGGAGAGAGTGATTAGGAGTGGCCCATTTAGTCATCTTGTTAGTTGTTGTTTTTGTTTTTTTGACTGTTCCATCTTTTATACCAGTTAATAAAAAAAAAAAAGTTGATGATCTCGTTTTGAGTCTATTATATGAAGCTTTCTTGCTGTGATAGCTACCTCTAAAACAGTGGTTCCTAAACACGTTCCTGGAGGCCCCCAAACAGTACACGTTTTACATCTCTCTTTTGTCTGACGCACCTGTTACAGGTTTAGGAATCACTACTTATGAATTGGTGAGATTAATCAAGTGTTTAAGGAGGCATGGAAAACATGCAGTGTTGGGGGGCCTGCAGGAATGTTTTTGGGAACCACTGTTCTAAAATAAGATTAGCCAATTCTGTTGTCTACATCAGGGGTGGGGAACGTTGATCCTGGTCCGGTCTCCCAGCAGTGTTTTGCTCCAACCCTTATACACCACTGAACCAGCTAATCAAGGTCTTCAGGAGGATGCAGTTTTTTTGTAGTTAGATTAGTGATTTTTTTTTTTTTCTTCTTCAAAGGTTTTTACTTTTTTGAAGGGTTTTACAAATATAGCAACTACTTGGACAAACCTTATCTAAGTTCTGATCTACATTCATCTCTATATAGATCAATGAATTTGTCATCGTGATGTCATCTATTGATTATTTAGCTACCAGTTTTAGCTACTTATACATTGCAATTCCTTCATAAACTTAGAAATCTGAATCATTAGAAAAATAATTGATATAGAATGAAAATCTCGGCTCAGGTGTGAAATGAAAATGCAAGTCTTCACTGACCCTATGCTCATAAAAACAATAGCCAACTTTTTTAATGCTGTTTGGGAGTAAATACTTTAGAAAGCGTTAAAAAGGTACTTTTGTAAGTGTGGCCAGAATTGTTATGTAAAGGGGCTGAATTTAACCTAGTAGTATAAAATTAAACATTTATCCAATAAAAAGTTCTTCCAGTTCATGTGTATTATGCTACATAATAAAACATAATGACCTGACCTCAAAATGAAATTTGACCAATCAGCTTCCAGCAAGGTGACACATGTCTGACGCAATAAAGCTACTCCCCCAGCTTCTCTTACTCCAGATTAATGGACACTGCATAGTAAAACATTGTTTAAAGATAAAATCATCAGATTTTTTTAGATTATTATTTTTAGAATTACTTTATTATTTATCACAAGCCAGTTTAGTTTAATAGTAATAGGCTTTTAAATTAATATAAACATAGATAATACAGCTTACTTGCAAGTTTGTTTGTTTTTTCCTCTTTCAATAAAAGATCGTTTCATCTTGCTGTATAAATGTGTTGAAATTGCTCAATCTTTTAATCTTCTCTCACAAGAAGTGAATAAAAGTTTAAAAGCATGTGATTGGCTGCTTATTGCTGATGTCACACTTTCATGTGCACATGCTACATTAACTCAAGATCAAGCCTGGGTTAACAAAGAAAGTTGATGAGCTTCATCATGGTACCAATAATGCCCGATTGCATCGGTTTGGATTTGTCAACCCAAAACTAATCTTGTAACTCTGAGTTTGTTTAGCCTAAACCAGAATAAGGCCGTAGTTCAAATAGAACATTAGTCATTTTTATATGCCTTTACTGGTGTGCATCTTGAGACAAAACAAAGGCACTGATATATTGAAAGACCAGTCAACGCAAGTGTCTTTCAGTTAAAACCACTCAGACTTACTTTTAACTTGGGACTACAGGCTTAAGCCTTGTATGTGAAACTAGGTTTCACAGTTGCATGAACCTAGCCTTCATGTTAAATCTGAACAACTAGCAGTTAGCTAAGAAAAATCTGCTTTTTTTTGTATTTACCTTAGACTAATATACATTTTAAGTAACTGGATTTGATATATATATATATATATATATATATTATTTAGCTGACTAACTTTTAAGACTAGTCTGAACCATTTATGTAACCAGCCCCAGGAGAGAAAGTTGCATTAACTTCTTCTTGAGCACTACATTACAAATATCTGTCTCTTTTTATGTAATCAGAGTTGGACTATTAGCAGCTGGTGCTCATTAAACTCACCTGAACAATGCATTTCAGATGTGAGTCCTTTAATCAGGTTAGCTAGCAGTCAAAGTGCATAAGTATTTCCCTGAAGTATAGTACGGCTTATTTTCAGAATGCCTTGCTTTTTGTTATTTGTGTTTTCAACTCTGGCTGTGTTTGTAGTGGCTAAAGCAGGTAATGGGAGGTATATACCAAATGCAGTATTTTAACAACAACAACCCTGTAACATTCACTGTTGCTCAGTTTATTTTTACACGTCAATACTAAATCTGTCTCCAAATTCACTTCACTTCAGAAGTAACTGTGGACTGTGGCAAAAACTCTGTGTCTGTACGCTGGATTGACAAAAACTTTCAATTGGATCCATCCCTACTCCTTCTGGGTGACTGTCCTCCAACCCAGGTTTCAGTAAATCCTCAAGGGTCCGAGGCCACATTCTATGCTGAATTTCTGACCTGTAATATTAGGAGGCTGGTGAGTTTGTCATTCTTGGTTAGCAAATGGTAACCGATTATGGACTTATTCGCGTTTGGAAGTATGAACCACTACTGAGCAATTAGTTTGGTATATGAACTATTATATATGGAACAAAGGGGTTTTTGAAAAACAAATTTGACCGTTCTTATTAAGGAGTTCTTTAGACCATATTCAACTACTAAATCTTTGTTTTGTTAGTGACATTTGTACATGGAATAAGACATGGCTAGAACTTCCTGAGACTGGTTTATCTGCTGTGAAAATAATCCTGCGTGTTCATGTTTGATTCAGCAGTGCCTTAATTACAGAAAGTTATGTTTATAGTTTAATTCTTTCAAATGGCAATAGAGTGTAGAAAAGTATTCAAATCTATTCTCAAACGCTTTCCATTCATAGGTGACAACCAGTGAGGTTAAATTTGAAACTGAGATCACTTCTCCCGCTTTGTCAAAAACAACCCCAATTTATTACCCTATAGCTTGTACATATGAAAGGTAAACTTAACTTATTCAAATGTATCTGAATACCCTCTATTTTAAAATTACTGTTTCAAGACCTTTTATGATTAATGCAGATCAAAACTGCTGCCTTTCTTTAAGGCAAGAAGACTGGGCTCCTCCTTTGTATGGTCCTGTGCATTTTCAAATACATGGCCAGGGAGAACTGGCATTTCAAATGGCAGTGATGATGGGTATGTGTGCATTTTGTAATGACATGTTCTTGACGCCTCAAATATACAATTGTCTTATAACTTTTTTTTTTTTTTTTTTTGTAGATGACTTCAGTGGTGTGACCACTACCACAACCTTTCCACTAGGCTCAATGATTCCAATTGCTGCCTCGGTGATCCAGCAGAACCATCAGCCGTTGATACTGCTGCTGGATGAATGTTTGGCTTCCACAACACCAGAGCTGGGTCCATATTCTCATGTTTACCAAATCATTACTAATAAGGGGTAAGTGCGTGGATGAGACGTGCTTCTTCTAGAGCCAAAAATGTTCATGCAATTAGCAGCGTACATTTTAAAACAAATTGTGTTTTTTGTTTACTTCAAGGTGTCTTGTAGACAGCAAAAATACAAACTCCAGGTTTCTGCCAAGAAACCAGTTGTCAGAGATTAGGCTGAATCTTCAAGCTTTCAAGTTTGCCACTGGAGAAGATGCAAGTTAACATTCTGTTCATTCGTTCATTTATTAATTTAAGTGTTTCAACTTATTTTCCATCCTCAGGTCTACCTGCACTGCAGGCTTGTGGCATGGGACCCAAGAAACCTGGACCTTGGCAATAAAGCTTGTCAATATGACAAGTCCAGCTCACGGTATGATTTAAAATCGAAAGCCTCTTGCAGAACTTTATGAATAACTTTTCTCTTTTTACAGATGGGAGCTGGTTGATGATCCATCCCAGAGTTCTCTCTGCAGTTGCTGTGACACTAACTGCCAAGGAAGAACGAAAAGAGGAATTACCGCAGGTCCCTATTTTTTGTTTCCCATCATTGGGTTACTTTGCTATAAAGTTGAGTAGGCTATTGGTTTTTACTACTGGACGTGAACTAACTGGCGGCATGATCTGCAGGTTCCACATCTGTGAATTCTGTTATTGGACCTTTGGTTATTATTTAAAACTGAGCACTGGGTCATGCCTTAATGGATTTTTACAAGGTTTGATGTTTTGCACATATTGCTCATTTTATATTGGTACATATTGCTATACATTTTAATTTGTGACCACTGTTCAATGTTGAATTCTTTCCAAAGATGGTGGAGCTACTGGAGTTGTTTTGGACTTCCGGGTTGAGCTGTTCCTGTTCAGTGGTTGACTCTCAATCTAAATAAACAATTCTAAAATGTGAATTTTGTGAATTATTACCTACACTAAATAGTTGTATTTCTGCAGTTATTTGTTTTAATACACCTGCACCAATAAAAATATGTAGGCTATATGAAATTGATGCTATACTTCTGGAAACAAATGTGCACACTTGGGGCTTGTTTTGCAAGTGTGATGAACAAAAGCACAGTAAATTTGACGAGACTTTGTGCATTCGCTCTAATAGAAAAGACAGTTTTAAAACTCACAAATGCCCAAGAGATGGCGCCAAAACGCTTTCCTCTGGAATTCTCCAACGGTTTATGGCGCCATCGACTGGTGAATTATTCCAGTGACGCCTGCGCTCATTCGAGGCCAAGTTGACAGACAATTTTCCACGTTACTGTAACAACTCAACTGTAGCCGGTAAATTCAGATAAACGCCATTCGTAAAGTAATTTTTTGTCTCAACTTATTTTAACGGAGTCGACAATTTGCTAGCGCTAGTTACAGCATGATCAACGTTAGCATGAAAAGTGTTTTTCCAACATAACGTGCACATGTGATGTTAATGGTATCTTTTAATACGAACTGGTTGTTGTAGGTAACCTATTTTATAGTAGTGAAATGAACTGGTTTCACTGTAACTACTGTTATGTGAGAGAAGGGGAAAAGTTTGTTGTGTCCAGCTGTGGCCATATATTTTGTGCGAGCTGTGTAAATACAAGTGAGTAACAGCTACACACTCATTTTGCAATTGAGTTTTTTTTTTTTAAATATTTTTTTCTAGGCTAGTGTTTGTAATTTTAAATGTAATATCCTCCTAAAGGTCAGTGTCGAGTATGTCACGTCAACTGTAACTACCTTCACATATCTGATCAGGTAAGTCCAACCCACATTGAGAAGCCAGATCTCAGCAACATTCACAGGGGATATTGTTTTCAGAAGGACTTGCTCCACAGGGGGGCCTGGGTGGGTCTGGCCCACCTTGGAAACTATGCTCTTACCCACCCCCCAACTTTACATCTCTCCCCTGAGGGTCCCTTTGTAGACTGAAAGTGGGCCTGGTGGTCAAAACTCATTTGGGGCACTAAAAATGATTGTTCCCCTATGAAAGTTTTTATATTGGGAAAGGAGTTTAGTTGATGTGTGCTGTATAAACAACGGTTAACTTATGATCAGTAAGAAACAAGTGGTTATGTGCGTTAATATCAATTCAAAGACATTATAAACTGGTTACAAACACAAACAACCGTATGTTACCTACATGTTCCTTAAATTATTTGAAGATGAAGCCACAGGAAAAGATGTTTTTCAAAGATCCAGTGAAACTGGTTCAGACTCGACTGGAACATATTGCACAGGTCAGTTTCTGCTAATCAAAAGCAGTTTATTTGTGCCAATTCATTTATAATTGACTGCATTTGTAAGACCAAAATGAACTCTGGTACATGTCACAGTGACATCAAGCTTACACAATAATGGCATTTATAACTTAAGGAGACGCGTTTGTTTCAGATTGCTGTTTTTCAGAAAAGGCAGAAGGAGCGAGTCATTGCGTTCTTAAGAAGCAGGTCTGTGGAACTGGAACGAAAGGTGAAAGAAGTCCGCGATCAGTGCTACAGGTGGTTATTTGTGGCATATATCAATGATATGTCCGTGGCACTTTAAAAATGGGACTGTTTAGTTATGTGTTTTATTCAAGGCAAGTGTCTGAGCTGAAACAAGAGAACGAAGAACTGAAGAAGCCGCTTTCTCAGAGGAGGGTGAGAGTTTATTATTGCATGTATCATGCTTTCCTTCTAACTTCTGTTCTCTTCTGATGTTATATATATTTTTTCTCCACACAGATCTCTCCTGGGAGGCTTTCAATTAATGGGTAAATACAGATACTTGTGTTAATGTAATGTAATATAATGTATACTTTTAAAAATATTGTTTCTATATACAGAGGAACTCCAAGGATGATTCTTCCTATAGCTGTCACATCACCAGGTAGCACGTTTCGTAGCTTTAGACAGACATTTTATCTTCTAGACTGAAACGCTGCATATATTGTTCTCATCACATTGGTTTTACCTTTGCATTCCCACAGTTACACCTCGCTCTAAAGCGGTCAGGTAGCTTGCATTCTATCATGTCAGTTATTTTTATATAGTAGATTTAATTTCCCTCTAATAATAATATTCAATTCTGGTTGTTGTGCAAGTTCGGGTGACACATTGGAGAGGTTTAGACATTCCAGACTCGGCATGACAGTGAGTTAGCCTCGCTACTGTATTCTAGTTTATGGCTTGTTTAGTTTAATATACTAAGATATCAAGTCTAATGGAAATAAGAAATTGTCATGTGACTGTTTTACGTCTAATCTGTTCTAGACACCCCCAGGGTCATCCAGTTCAGTACATGGTTTCAGTAAGTGATGTAATACTGACATTTTAATTCATACAGTAATGATAATGTCAAGGTAGTCAATCTACTGTTTTGACTTACTGTATGCATATGTTCTCGTTTTATCTTAAAGGGACACCCAGCTTAGTTAGCACTCCCACAAGGTAACATTTTATGCATTTACCAAGACTAAACATTTTTAATGCCCTAAATTGAACATTTTCACACTAAGCAATTGCTTTGTCCATCTTCTCTTCCAATAATTTGTAGGTCCCAACATACAACCCCAATTAATTTTCAGGTCCAGCTTCTGGCTAGGCCTACACTCCAGTCCCCAAGGACATAAACAATAATTATTGGTATAATTCAGGTCATTAGAAAGCCACTTTATCACTAATGCAGCCACATTACCTAAAAGAGTGATCTATTTCATACATCCTTCATATCAGTAGAATTATATTGACATTGATTTATTTGAAAAATGCAATTCTCAGGTTGATTGAAGTTGGCTCAGATAAAAGTAATGTAATTGAATTTGCATTTAAAAGACAACAGCATTAAATGTGATTTTGACATCTCAACATTTGTGGTTGAAAAAAAAAACAATAAATCTGTCAAACAAGTTGCATTATTTCCATACATCAGGCAAGGAATAAGAAAGAGGAATGTCTTGAACTTTAAGCATCAGTTTGTTGTATTATTTTAATTAGCAGCAGGTTGTTTCTTTTTTATAGGTGGAATTTGATCACATAACTGTTAAGCAAAAGATCTGGGCTTCATTTCTCAAAAGAATCCTTAGCTAAATAGATGGTAGGTACCATTGGTGATAACAATCCTACAGTTTAATTAAGCTTACTATGCCTTTGGGAAATACAGCCTTGAACTGTCAGCATTCATAGCCAACACCTGTGCATCTTTGTTGATACTGATTAATTTAACCCTTAAGTTAATGCTAAATATACAGTAGTTCTACTTTAAATTATGTGAAAGATTTACATGCTATATTTTCCTAATGCAAATATGATACCAATTGTATTTACCATTTTTTTGGTAAATACACCACAAGACATCTTTGACATGTTTGATGTGAAGAAGTTATTTGAACAGAATGCATCAGTGAGTTAAACATAATCAGTCATGTTTTATTTCAATGCAATGTTTTGCCTCCCTGAAACACAAATTTACAGACAATAAGGCACGAGATTTTACAAAAACCATGGCTTTTGTTGTCTTTTCACTGCAGTGGAGTAGGGTTGTATTCAAATGAAATGTTTATACACAATGAAGTAGCATTCATGGATCCATAAACCTCTAAGTGCGGAATGTTAAAGATAGTTGGAGGGCAATATATATATAGAGAGAGCAACAACTTAAGGTTAATTAGTTTGTAGGGGAATCAATCTACAGTGCCATATGGATCTTAAATGAGTTAAACTAAAAATTGACAAAAACATGCCCTCGCATGTTACTGGTCCAAAAAAACTAAACTACAGTACCTAATAGATAACCAAGCCAAGGTTTTTGGAAATCTAAACAGTCTGGATATCATATCAGTTCTAAGAAGCAGCAATTAAGGCTCTAAAGAATTACTAACAAAAATACCAACACAAACATAAGAAACTGGAGGAACAGCCAGTGTACAGATGACTCCCAGAGCATTACAGGAATATTACTTAGTGTTTGTTAAAAGACCAAAAAATACATTATACATTTCAATACTGCCTGTCGTTTAACAAATCATAAAGTGGGTGTTTAAAAAAAAAAAAAAATTCACATTGCTATTGGTTTTTACATAGAGGGCCTTGCATGAAGTGATTTTTTACTGTGCCTTCAAAGGGGTTTTGCCTGATAACAGGACTCGCAGCAGATTAACAGACATGAGCACGAACAGTTTTCATTCTTATATTAAATCAATCAATAACAGTGATCTCTGTGTCCAGTGTAGTACTGTCTTTAGATGCAAACCAGTCTCGGACCTGTTGATAACTCATTTTTGATTTCCGGCAGAGATTATCAAGGTCTTTCTCTTGGAGTGGTCCGGTCTGTCGATAATACTGCTCCAGTGGACTGAGGTCTACAGAATCTGTTGCAGACTTCTGTGTTTTTGGTGTGCTGCTCCCTTGTGACTTACGTTTCCTGTTGCCTTCGCTTCCTGGGGTTCCAGTAGCATCAGCAGCAGCCCCTGCACTTTGTAACAACGCTATCTCAGCAAGCACTTGGTCACGTACATCAGCATGGACCCAGCGTACATGGCCATTTTTTACAGCATAGCGCGTGTCCCCAAACCACTGGATAATATCAGCACGGGGCAAAGATGTTAGTTCCACTATATGTGTGTATACATCACTCTTAGGCCACGGGCAGCGCTGGAAGTATTCCTTTAGGATAGCCAGTTGTTCCTTTGTTTTCCTTGGTCGTCCAGCCACTGTTAATACTGAAGAAGGTGAAGTGTTGTCTGTGGAATTTAGGGAGTTGTTCAAAGCATTTGCTTTGACAGAGCGTGCAGATTTCGTTGACCTGCCTGAGTGTTTTTTAGATGGGGTGACTGATGGAGAAGAGGAGGAGGAAATGGAAGCAGCTGGCTCTGGAGGTGTCAAACAACGTCCCTCACTTTGCTGTTCACTTCCAGCTTCATTATTCTGGATCTCACTTTCTTCTGAAAATTTCTCCTCTTCAACTAATGCTCCTTCTTCAAATGCCTCAAGTGTGTTAGACAGAAAAAGCTGGAAAAACTGAGAGTTCTTTGGCCGATTCTTTCGTGATCCTTTCACGCGAACCTTTTCCTTGCCTTCATCATCAGCATGCTCTATTGTTTGCTTTTTAGTAGTGAGAGGAAGAGGCTGAACGTCCTGAGAGGGAGATGATAGACTGCAGTTGGGTTCAGTTTTTTCTCCCTGAGTAGCAGAAAAAGATGTCGACAACCCTCTACCATTTCGCAGTTGGTAGCGACTGTCACTAAACCATTTTCGAATCTCATTACGAGTTAAGCCTGTCTCCTCTTGTAGGCGCTGAAGTTCGGTTTCATCGGGCCAATTCTCCTGTACAAAGCTTTTACGCAAAGCAGCTAACTGGGCTTTGGACTTTTTGTAACGTCCCTGTCGAGGCTGCTCAGATCCAACAGGAGACTCAGTAGAAGTAGGTGGAGTGGCTGCTTGAGGTGTTTCTGGGATTTCAACTGGCTGTCGGTAGTAGTACGAATCCTGGGGAGGGGGAAGAGATGAACGGAAACGCGAGGGAGCAGGAAAGACCTTTGCCGGTTCTGTGCTTTCAATTTTATGCCTTTTACGAGGCATTTGTGGACTTTGCGCTAGATCTTCTACATGGTCTTCGGTTTCTTTTATATCCTCAATTCCATTTTTCCTCTTTGTACTGCTCTCTTTGTGCTTAGCTTCACTTGTTTGTACTGGTCTAGCCAGCTTGAGCCGCGTCTCTTCAATGTCCTCAGAGGCCCAGCTAATTCCGTACTTGATGCGTTGTACCATGAACCAAACTTTGACTTTATCTAGGGGAAGACTGCAGACACTGGCAAGGTTGCTGACCTCCTGAGATGTTGGATAGGGGAAGATGTTGAAGGCCTGAACAAGTTCAGGGATACCATCCAGTTCACATGTTTGATCAGACTGGGTCCACACTAGCTTTAGTCCTTCAGACACTAAAGGAAGACATACTACGGAGTTATTATTAGTGCTAAAGCTTACTGCAGCACTGTTCTCTCTTGGTCTACGATTAGAGGGGCTTGCGTGTTCCTTTCCATCAGAATTGTGGTGGTATGGTGATTTTTGCTGCCGTGGACTGGTGAGGTTTCCATCTTGTCTTTTTGCTGCCATCCCTCTCGGAGAGAAAACTTTCAAGTCATGGTCACTGTGCGTCGCCATCAGAGATGCCATACCTCTATTCCCACAGACTGTAAGAATAACAAAGAAACACAGTCTGTTGAGATTGAATATAGCATATATAGCATAGTAGACCATGTGCAATACCCATAATGCATTTTTAGAATAGTTAATACTTTAGAATAGTCAATTTTTGGTTACAGTTAAAATCATGTTTGTTGTTTGTAAGATAGATTTGTGAGGGGTGAAAAGGTTGGAATGCTGGGGGGTGGTGGGCCGTTGCTGGTTGATGGGTGCTAGGATGGCGCTTTGGGGAGGGGGTTAATGGGTGGGGTTCCGGTCATTCTTTGGTTGGTCAAATCTACAATAGAGTCTTGTTCAGGTCATATGCAAGATGCAGCAAACTTCACTTCAGAAAATCTGACATTATCAATGCCCAACCAGGGATGCAAAGTAACTGACTTGTGAGATTTTCGAGAAAAAATGTTCATCAAACTCCCTGAAAGTCATTAAACTGGGACTTTACGGTCAACCCTACAGTCCAGCCATTGACTTTTCTCTAAAGTTGAAAGAAGGACAGATGTCACCCCCTTCCCCCTGCCGTTCTCTTCCACACATTAGCCTTTTATTAAAGCCTGTCGTATACTCTACACCAATGCACACCCAACCCCCACTACGGCGGACTTGGGCAAAAGAGATGGGGGCCCTGCCCTTCACAGCTCCCTTGCCCCGTTCCAGTGCACGTAATGGTCCACTTCCCCCATTTGCAACTCCGGAGAACCGTATAGAAGTTCGTTTAACCTTCCAACAGATGGCCGAGAGATAGTAAGAGAGTATGTCTCGGTTAAATAAACGTAACAAAAGTTGTCAGCCAGGTTTGTTTGCCAGTTTTGTGGTTTGCCTACCCAAGTCTACATAGCACGTTTTGGTCATCTCAAACTGGGTCTGTGCTTAAAATTTAACGTTTTAGATTTTTACTTTGAAATCAGTTCATGACCAGACTAGGACACCTTAGTTATGGTCACCAATTTGTAAAACAGCGACACAGAACCATTTTAGTGTTAGCTTCATGTGGCATCCTATGACTTTAATGAGCCCAAAACAAAGCTGAACTGTGAACCACACAAACAAACTTTACCAATAGCCTACGTGAGCCATGTTGGGCAATCCTGCTTGAAAAAATCTTTGCCAATATTAGGCAATTTACCACTGCACGCAATGAGCAGGCAAGTCATCTACAAAACAAGCTGGAGGTGAACTTGACAGGATAAATTCCCGACCGCCTGTGGTGACCTCATTTATCAGATGATGACTTGGAATGACTTGACTAAGCGTAAAGTCCCTTGAAGTCAGAGAAGCTTTTGTGTAGCAGGGATACTATTTGTACATTTGTGTTAGATTAATCACAAATATATCAACTTATATATATTTATTTGTGTGTGTGTGAGAATTTTTTTTATTTTTTCATATAATTTGCTTAACATTAACGTAATTAATTCCTATACAGTTTGTGAAACAGAAATACAATTCTGTTTGGACTAAATAAACTTGTATGGAGTTGTTGGAAATTGCGTCAGTGGCCGATGTTTGTGCATGGCCTCTATTATAATCAGCTTATGTGGGGAACTTTTGACGCAGGTCGTAGGATGTGAGATGAGATCACTACAGTATGTGTTCATCCAACAAACAGTAAGCAGGTGTAAGGGCCATCATAAACCTAACGCTTTAGCAATTTACAAGGGTTTATGCCGTAACAGTTCTTGTACACCAGCCCTTTTGTGGCGCAGGATCCACTCACGCTTCAGTAACGCACATAAACAAACTCCCGTTGTCCCATTTAACCCCACATTCCCGTTGAACCTTACGCGAAACAAATGCTTCGAATAACATGAACGCGACGCAAGACAAAACTCCTCGCGTGGCTTTAAGCACGCAACAACAAGCTTCGAGAGCCTTTAATTCTGTCTCGGCTCTGCTTTAAAAACTTTACAAACGTAACGCTATAAAGAAGTTCGCGTGAAACAACAACTCACCGCTTGAAATCCTCTCAAGGTAGTAACGTTATGTAGAAACGCCACTCCAGCTGGTCTGTATTGTCCGTTGTCGCTTTTGTTCTGGAAATCCCGAAGTGTTTTTCGCCTGTCCGGTCAGACCGAGGCTAGACAGAGAGGATCAGGAAACTCTCGGACCAGCCCCCTCTTTCTCATGCAATGACGGTGCCGTGGCCATGCAGGTCCAATCCGGGAAGGAGAGTAATGGGAGGAGGAGCACAGCTGAAACTTGGCCCCGTGAATGCACTTCCCATCTGGGATGTAATTACCATGTGAATTGTGCCACATGATAAGTTTTAGGCGTCTGCAGGTAAGGATGCACATCATTATTTGATCCGACGTTTCAGAGGTAAGTTTATGAATGTCTGATTTTAGGAAATGGCAATTAACTGAATATATAAATTAGTAAAAAAAAACTCACTTTCCATAAAACAAGTTTACCAAATAAGCCAGGCTTATGGCAGATAGTCTGACTTATTTTAATACAAATTAACTGGCAATAAGTCAGACAAACTAAAATAAGCCTGGCTTATACTCTAATCTTGGTTTATGGAACAGTCCCCTGATCACTCGGACAGGGTTTATTTTGACAGTATATTACTCCGCCTAATACATAATTACTCATCAAATAAATTTTAATATACATGCATTATTAATTTACAAGAAATCATTTTAATGTGAACAGAAAGAATATCAAGGAAAATTAATAAAGTTTTTAGTTTTGGGCTAATGATGCACTGACAATTATACAATGTTGCACAGGTGTTTGACCAATAGGAATGAAGGGTTCAAGGGCGATTTGTCAATCTTAATACAATTATTTGTTCAAATAATACAACACAAAAGACTGTAGTAAAATGTCAGCTTTTATTGCAACTTGACTGTTAAGTATACAATCATCTTTAATAACATGGCCAATTAATCCCTTTCAAGTTTAAAAAAAAAAAAAAAGTATGTTAATATCCTTTTGTGAAAACAGTTCTGCCCATGCTTATTCTTGTCATGAACTGTGTATTAAGTGTCTTCAAGACTCAGATACTGACATTTTTAATCAGTGCTTAATCATTTGTGAAAATGGACATTGCAGTAATTTTTAGAAACATCTTTTTTTTTTTTTTTTTTTTTTTATTTTA
>JAUMHP010000041.1:13980934-13991148 GCA_032361065.1 Enteromius trimaculatus | reverse complement strand
TATATATATTTCGCACAATTAAATAAAAAAATTAACTGGAACTTGTGGACCAGAACACATGAACTGGAACTTATCTAATTAATTTGGAATGTATCTACTTAGTTGTGTACAAAACTATATCCAGAATATGCAATGCACGAGGTTAATAAGTGTTTTCATTTGAAAATGCATTGCATTCATAGCGTAAACAGCTTGAATGCTGGACTGACTTTAATAATTGCATGTCTGTTCGCCTTGGCAACGGTTTTATGTTTACACACAAAAAAAATCACAAGAAGCTATTCACTCTTGTCCTTTACGTACATGTTTACTGCTGATACTTTGTAAAACATTAAACAACTTCGAAGTCCTCTCTGTGTGTTTCCACTCCGCCTCTTCCGGAAGCGCTCGTGGCGCGCTGACGTCGGTGAGGAAGGCGTTGCGGTCTGCGAGAGCTACAGAACGAGCGAAGGGAATCAAGATGGCGGACCTCGAAGACGTTACGCTGGACGGGAGGCCGCTCCATTCGCTCCGGGTGGCGGATTTGAAGGCGGCGTTGGAGGAGAGAGGGCTACCGAAAAGCGGACAGAAGAATGCTCTCATCAAGAGGCTCAAAGGGGTGAGTGGGAGTTGCAGATTTCTCGGCTCCGCAGAGTCCGAAGACCGTGATTGGGAGGCCGAGCGTCGGTGGGCTCTCGCTAGCTGCTAGCGCGCACTAGCTGGGGTGCTCATCCAGTTTGTAGTGTGTCATCATGTCCCCCCGCTGTTGCCTGTTTGTGTGTATATGTGTGACGTGCAAAAGCGCCGTTTGTTTTTCATGCATGTGAGTTTTGCGAGGGCGCAGACGTCGCGGAGGGTTCAGGGCGATGCAGTTGTGTTTACAAGTCTCTGGATGGATGGGAACTGAGAGGGTTTTTTTAAGTTGTCGGCGGGCTCGCGCTTTGTTAGTGCATAAGGTGTTAGGGGGTGGGGGTAATAAAACGGGGACGAGCTAACTAAAAGTCTCTAAAAAATAAGTTTTTGAAATATTAGACGCATCTTACCTATTGAGTGTCGTGTACTTTTGCTGAAATAAACACATCGCGGTTGCTTTGCGTCGGTGGGAGGATTTGATTGATTGATGCGCCGCAGCTGCTTTGAAGTTTGAACTGAAGTTACTGTTACAGAAGGGATGTAAACAAATCTCTGTATATCACTGTCTTGATTAGGTCCTTATTTGGTGCACATGTTTGTTTTGTATATAATGAAACGGCCAAGAGTAAATCCATATGTATGTTTTGATTATAATTTATCAATGAATAACTACAGTTTTTTTATATGTGTGACCCTGGACCACAAAGCATTGATAAGAAGTATTGATATATTTGTAGCAAAAGCCAACAGTGCATTGTATGGGTCAAAATTATAAATTTCTCTCTTTTTTTCCAAAAATCATTAGGTTATTAATTAAAGGTCATGTTCCATTAAGATATTTTGTAAGATTCGTACCATAATATATCTCATCTTTTTGCTTGGTAATATGCAGTGCTAAGAATTTAGTTTCAAACAATTCCAGACTTTCAGATGGTTGTATCTCAGTCAAAAATAGTCCTGTCATATCCTAACAAACCATACATCAATGAAAAGCTTATTTATTTAGCTTTTCTGATGATATATAAATCTTAATTTAAAAAAATTGACCTTTATGCCTGGTTTTGCGAACATGAAATATGAATGAATAATATCTTCTTATGTTAGCATCTATTAAGTAATATAATCAGTGCTCTCTGCTGCCCAGTTCCAGGTATTTCACCTGCAAAGTGTGCTAAAGTATTTTGTGTCAATAAAGAAATATGTGTTTCTGTCATTCTGCATGTGCAACAGGCTCTCATGTTGGAGAACCTTCAGAAAACCTCCACTCATCACATTGGCCTGCAGCCCAACTCCCGGGTGAGCCAAACAGCAATATTTTACACTAGGAATAAGCATGTTACTGTGTGTTCTTGTGTGCATGGCATAACTGCTCTAAAACAACTGTACCATTTTGGATTACATGCATGTTTGTTTAGATTGGGGAGGAAATGAGTCAGAACAGCTTCATTAAACAGTACCTGGCCAAACAGCAAGAGCTTCTGAGGCAGCGTTTGGAGAGAGAAGCACGAGAGGCAGCTGAAACTGATGGTGAGTATGAGATGGTAGTGTTTTTCTCTTCTTTTTAAAGCTGAATGTGTGAAATAAAGGTTTGTGTATTTATATATGTATGTGATTATAAAACACAGGAAGACAGTATGTAAAATGATGTTAGTGGTTTGTTGTATGTAAACAATATAAATGTAATATTAAACACAAACATTATACATTTTATTTGTAATTATTGAAATACTAACTATTAACATTTATTTTAACATTTTCATTGAAGTGCTGTTTAGTCTGTAAACATGTTTGTTGTCCTGGTTAATATGTAAATGTATTTATTTTTTAAGGGACAGATCATGAAGACCACTCAGAGGCCAATGACAGTATTTGTGCTGCCCCTAACCAGGTTAGAAATATGATACATTTTTTGCTTCTATAGTATTTGTTCTGGGCAGCACCAGAAATTCCTACAAAATGAGTATGTTATTTTTAGTAATGCAAGGTAAGGCTACATGTTATTTATTTCAACTTTTTTTCCCCCCTCATTGTTGACTTTGAATTAAAAAAAAAAAAAACTTTTGGGGCATTAACTTAACCTTCTGTGTCCAACACATATTTCCACCAGGATGTTGCTCCTTCCTTAGTTGACCAACACAAAGGAGGTACAGCAGTGGCTGGGGAATTTGGGGTGACTGCAAGTGAGAGCGATGAGCTCAGAGAAAAAGAAATGCCTGGGCAGCCATCCCCCTCTGCACCTGCCCAGCCTGGCGCAATAGCCTCTTTGTCGGTGCGGGTTGTTGGTGAAAGAGGACCAACATCTAGCCATGTACCTGCTGACAGTGATGATGACAGTGAAGGCGGGGATGACAATGATGACGAGGAGGAGGAGTGGAACGCCAGTGCTCAACGGAGTCGTCGAGCACAGCCTCCAAAAAGCCAACCGGTGAGGGAAAGGTCTGGTGGCTCACAGCAACAGCAGCAGCCGCCCCCCCAACACATACCTTTACTATCACAGCAGCTCAGACAGCCCACTCCTCCCCCATCCCCTCCTCCTGAACTCTCTTTTCCGCTCCCAGACACCCCTAAACAGAGCCCCCCTAGTCCTGGAGAGCCCCCATCTAGGCAGCGTATATCTAGCTCTTCGAGCTCTGGTAGTTCCAGTAGTGACAGTCGTAGCAGTAGCCCTGAACCAACAGGCGACTCCACAGAACGCAGACCAGGCCCACTGACCTTACTGGCACGCAAGATGGCGTCTGAGGGAGCTTTCTCTGGGGCAGGGAAGCGTGATAGGGAGGGAATTGATGGACAGAGGAGCCACCATGAGGGAGCTGTGTCTGCAATTACCCACACAGCTAATGCAGCATCAGTTTTGTCATACCCTAGTTCAGTGATCTCCAACCAAGGTGTTAGTGTTGTTAGGACAGCGGTGGTGGAAGAGAGTGATGGCATGAAGCAAGATGAGGGTAGCCATCTATTATGGGAGCAAGAAAATGAAAAGAGGGAAAGGCAACGAGAACAAGAGAGGCTGAAAGCCTTAGAAAAGGAGAGAGAGGAAAAGGAGAAGGCATTGGAAGAAGAGCGAGCACTGGTTTTAGAACGAGAAAGACAGGAACGAGAAGAAGCTTTGAAACGGGAGAAGGCTTTACAGCGAGAAAGGGAAGAAAGAGAAAAGACCTTACAACGGGAGAGGGAGAAGCTTGAAAGAGAACAAGCTTTGGAAAGAGAACGACTTGAGAGAGAACGAGAGAGGCAAGAAAAGGAGAGACTGGAAAGAGAGAGGCAGGAAGCTTTAGAGCGAGAGAGACTGGAGAGAGAGAGGCTGGAAAAAGAAAGACAAGAACGAGAAAAAGCCTTAGAAAGGGAAAGACTTGAGAAAGAGAGACAAGAACGAGAACAGGCTCTAGAGAGGGAGAGATTGGAGCGAGAGAGGCTTGAGAAGGAAAGAATAGAAAGAGAACAAGCTCTAGAGAGGGAGAGATTGGAGAAAGAACGGCTTGAAAAAGAAAGACAAGAACGAGAACAAGCTCTAGAGAGGGAAAGATTGGAGAAAGAGCGATTTGAGAAGGAAAGACTAGAACGAGAACAAGCTATAGAGAGGGAAAGGTTGGAGAAGGAACGACTTCAAAAGGAAAGACAAGAACGAGAACAAGCTTTAGAGAAGGAGCGATTGGAAAAAGAGCGGCTTGAGAAGGAAAGGCAGGAGCGAGAGAGGCAAGAAAAAGAACAAGCTCTAGAAAGGGAGAGGCAGGAGAAGAAAAGGCTAGAAAGAGAGCAAGCTTTGGAGAGAGAGAGACTGGAAAGAGAAGCTGCGTTGGAGAAAGAGAGACAAGAAATGGAAAGGGTAAAAGAACAGCAAAAATTGGAGAAAGAGAGGGCTGAAAAAGACAGACAAGAAAGAGAAGACGCTCTGGAGCGCAAGAGGCAAGAGCGAGAAAGGCTTGAGAGAGAGAAAGCTTTGGAAGAGGAACGGTTGCAGAAAGAACAAGCTCTTGAGCGTGAGAGAGAGGCACAGAGGAAAGCAGAGGAGGAACGAGAGCGAGCTTTGGAAAAAGAGAAAGAGGAGCAGAGAGCCTTGGAGGAAAGGGAAAGACTTTTGGAGCAAAAAAGAGTACAGGAGGAAAAAGAAAAGGCTTTGAAACTTGAGAAAGAGGAGGAACATGAGAAAGAAAGGGAAAGTCGTCTTCCTCCGTGGAAGCGTGGTCGTGATCTCGGTGGTCTCTCCTATCCAGCGGCCCATCCTGCTTCTCTGGAGAGTCCAATGGAGAAGCCAGACGAGAGTGAACCTCTGAGCGCTGGCAAAGATGTTCGATCTACAGAGCCTGTCCCACAACAGTCACCCACACTTGCAACACCACTGACCCCTCAATCTTCTTCAAAGAAGTCCCGCTTCCTCAGAGATGCTCCTGTGACAACTCCTCTCCCTTCCTCTCCCACTTCTGTGCTGAAGAGACCTCGTACTTTCTCAGACAGCCCCATGCCACAAGCCCCTTCAATTCCATTACCATCTAAGCCTGAGGAAGAAGATGCCGCTAAGGCTTCTCAAACAGTCCTTGCTTCAGCCCCCAATGAGCTTGAGAGCAAGACCCCTGAGGTACCTGCCAAACAACATGCACAAGAAAAGAAAGAGAAGATGGAGACATCAGAGGATAGTGAGGCAAGCAAAGACACTCAACATAAGACACTCGGAAGAGTGGAGGATGAGGAGAAGAAAAGAGGAAGAGAAAGGGAAAAGAAAAAGGTGGAGAAAAAAGAAAGAAAATCATCATCCTCCAGTGACTCTTCCTCATCCGACTCGGATTCTGGTTCTTCATCCTCCTCGCACTCCTCCAGTTCGTCTTCATCGGAGGAGGAAAAAAGTCGTTCCTCTTCAGGTGGTAGGAAGGTGAGTGGAAAATAAGTGAACATAAGAGTGTTAGAGAGATGGCATACAAAACATAAAATAAGATATATGGATTGCCTGAGCTATTAAGTTTTATTTTTCATGACTCTATCTTGCCAGTTTATTTGTCTCTCTCTCCACTGCTTGAAAATGACATAAAACGGTCAACTTTTTGTTCATTTTGCAATACGATAAGCTTTAACAACTGAGTGAATTCTAAACTAAAGCACTACAATGGTCGGTGAAAACCTAAAAGGAACGCTCCAGGTCCTATTATCACAAAGCATACAAACAAATATCCACTTACAATGGCATGGGGCCAATTCAGGGCATGTTGGCCCATAGACTAAGCATTAGAGACCTAGACTCACACGGGAGTACCATGGGACCCAACGCACCGAGTGCAGCGTGGGACAACACTTTACTTAATTAGCATCAATAATGTTTATTTTTAAGTGAAGTGTCTGTTTATAATTATTTTTGTTGTTGTTGTTGAATAGCATACTGTTACACATTCAAAATGCATCCTTTACATTGCCAAATTAAGCATAATTTACATTTTTATTTGATTTTTTTTCTTAGTCTAAAGAGGTCCAGAAAGAGCCTTCATCTCAGGCCACAGAAAATGTTGTGGCTGAAAAGCCTACAACAGCCCAACGCAAAAAACGAGTCTTCACGGAGCAGGAGGAAAAAGTCAGTGAGAATGTCATCCAAACCAAGGTTAGGAAGCAACCAAAAACGTGAATTAAAAAAAATAATAGTACATTTGGTTCTAACTAGTCCACAGTTTTTATTATCCACATGCTACTTTGATGACCATTTAATAGGCTCAGTCTGTTGAAAACACTTAAAAAACATTTTATGTACTCTTTCTATGCATTTTAGAAACCCTGCCTTGAACTACAAGACAAGAAGGTAACAAGAGGACGAAAGGACAATACTGAAGATGATGACACTAACAAAGACACTACCAGGTCTGTCCTTTTTCCAATTTGGTTATATTTGTACACCAGAAATCGGGGATTGAATGAAAACATTACTTATGAAGTTAAATAGGAATGAATATCCGAGCAAATATAAAATATGCTGATTATAATATGGATTATGATGGAAGCATTTGCTTGACAGTTGCTAGGTTTTCATGTAAAATGTGAAATTGTTCAAATAAATGTGGCTGCCTGACTCCTTTTATAGTCTATTTATTGGACCCAGGTAGGGCTGGGCGATATGTCGTATGGTATATTATGCGCATCTCATCAGTAAAGATATACGATATACGATATATATCGCCCAGCCCTAGATCCAGGGAACACTTAAAAAAACCCTGTCATTTGGGATTAATTGTAATGTACTTTTTTAGGAAGGCCAGTTTGCTCAAGTGTTGCCACAATATGCCATAATCCTTTATTTATTTATTTTTTTTAAGTAAAGTTCTTTCTGACTTCTGAGTATTACAGAAAACCGCGTTGAAGCATCAAAGAGCCAGTGCGAATGCTGTACAGGCTACGAATAGTTTGCATAGCTCATTAAACTGAGAAAATATTACAATTACATGCACCATATTTAAATAATGTAATGCAACATGAGGTGAGAATTGTAATTGCTGTTACACCAGTTCTGTATGTTGTTAAAATAGGTCACTAAAAATTTATTGGTTGCAAGCTGTTTTGCCTGGTTTGTATATGGCTGAGACTGTCCTTCTTGCTTTTGAGATATGAAATGTATTACCTTTGCAGAATGAAACTTAGTTTTAGCCCTAAGCCTCCATTATGGCTGAATGAAACCAAACAAACACTTTATATAATTTTTATATAGGCTATAATTTATTTGACTTGAAGTTTGCTTTGAAACTTTAGATAACATGAAATCAAATGAATTTGCAAATTTCAACAGCTTGTTTTAAAATCATATCGATTCACTTAAGACGAATCGAACATTCCTATTTAATTTAACGCAACAACACAGCTATTTTAATTCCTCCCTGAAACGACATGAAGCTCCTTTTAAGAGTGGATTATTGAATTTTTGTGGATTACGAACAGGCAATCAGTGCGGCTGCCTCTCAGCCGGTGATAATGGGGTCCTGCTGCAGTGAGTCTCGCGCACCTCCCTTTCTCTCATCTAAACATGGCTGTACTGCGCGTTTGACCAATAACACGGGGCTCAAGGTGGCCCATTAGCTTTTGGCGAACGATGTTCAATGATTTCGCGAGGTCCCGTCCGTTTGTAGTCATTAGAGAAGCGCTGATAGGTGCGTGATCTCAATGTGCGCTGTGCTGCTCGACGGGGAGGAAAGACGGATGATGCTCAGCGCTGCGCTCGTGTACTCGCATCCCACAATGCGGCGGAGCGGGTTTTGTCAAATGTCTTTTTATGTGCTAGAGATATGTTAGTATCAGGGCGCACTTTGTTTGAACCGACTCGTATTTCGCTAGTTTTCTCGGCCGTGTAAACGATCTTAAAGGGAATGAACGATTGAAACATTGACGCTTCGCCACGCGTGTCACTTCACTCTGCGGGATGAGCGCTTCTTTTAGTCGACATGTAGCCTGGAGCTTTAATTTGGAGGTCAATGTGAAACTGCATTCGCAAGGTTATAGATACAGCACAGAAATATTTATATATATATATATATATATATATATATATTTTAATAGAGCGGTGGTTGTTGTTGTTTTTTTCTGTAAAAGCAGGCCTGTAATTGTTGCGATTGTATGTAGAGATGATTGGTTTTGGAGGCAGTGGATACTGTAGGGAGCAGTTTATGTATAAGCATAATGTACACTGTTTGTTGTAAGTTGTCAAATTGTTATTGTTCTCTTATTTGTAGTTTTATATGAATCTGGATGACCAGATTAGAAGTGGGTTCACTTGAAAGTGTCATTTTTAACAGGCTGACCATAGATCCTTTTTTCAAACCTGGATGTTTTAGGTAATTTAAGAAATCATGGCCAGGAAAAGAAGTCCGGTTATGTGATCACCCTAGACTTAAGGAATATTTCACCCCTAAAAAACAAATTCATGTCATTGTTTATTCACTCTCATGTTCTTTCAATCTGTATGTTTTTCTTTTTCTTTTTCTTGCGTTGAAAAAGAATGATACAATAAATTGCCTAAATTCTGTTGAGGGTGTGTAAATGATGACTTCTCATCTCTTAAAAATCCAAAAACATTCACTGTGGAGGCTTTACTTGTGGCTATAGAAAACTGTGTTTTTAATTATTTTTACATTCTCTCCAAGATTCTTTTTGCTCTTGTCTTTCTCAGTAGTGAAGTGAAGGAGGCTGTCATGGCGGAGCCTGAGAAGGTTCCAGAGAGCAGTGAGGAGGTAAGGGCACATAGGAGTGCTGGGCTGACACAACTCTACCATTTGCCTCCATATCCTCCTCATAAAGAGGCAAACAACATTTTATAAATAGCTATTAACCCCCTGAAAAACCCCTAGATTTTTCAATACAGATGCATTGTTATTACAGGTAAATGCAGGCATTACTAGTTATGTTTACTTGTACATAGGGGCTGGGCGATGTATATCAAACAATATATTATGCGCATTTCATCAGTAAAGCCGGTTCTTTGATTAGCGGTGAATCTCCATCGCCAGTTTATGAAGAGAGCCGTAGATCACTGACAAGCTACGCCATTGAATCACCCGCAAAACTCCACGCGTAGCTACTCACTGATCTATGGCTCTGTTCATAAAGTGGCGCTGCATTTAAAAACAGCTAATCAAAGAACCGGCTTTACTGACGAGATGCACATGATACATCGTTCGATATATATCACCCAGACCTGCTTGTACATAAGCTAATTCAGCAGCTGTGTGTATTGTTTGCCCTTTTTGTGGTCACACATGATGTTGTCTACCTTTGCTGAATCTGTCCTAGACAGAAGCAGCAGGGGGCACTCTCTCACTTTGGCTGATGTTTAAAACCCCCTTGATTGCTTTGTTGTAAAGGTGCTCATGCCTCTTCCATTGCCCTTATCGGTACCTGCATACTACTACTACTACTGCTGCAGCATCTGTTCCACTGTCTCCAAGCGCCATGGCTTTACCTGATAGGCCCTTGAGTCTGCTCTGCAGTGCAACACACCAGGCAACAATGGCCACGTTTCCTCAGTGGTGCTGGCTGGAAGCACCTGTTGATTGGACTGATAATGAGAGGCGTAATGTGCGTGTGACATTTTGTCAGTTTGGCTCAAGATGGCAGCATGGGTGGAAATGAGATTGCCAGAAACCATAAGCAAAAATGGACATCTTCAGGACTGTTCAATGTGACTTTTTGGTTTTGATGGAGAAATTTCCATTGATTGACACAGTTACATAATGGGACTAGTTTCTCTCTTTATCCTGCAGAAAAACCTTTTCAAAAGAAATTTTGAACTCTGTTTTTATTGCACTTTAGCACAACAACTGGCTCTGCTGGATTTTACAGCTTTCTCAATTTACTCTGGACTATCATGATCAAACCTAGCTGATAGTTTGGAAAGTGGACTTTGTTTTGTGGCTGCTTGAAAGCAATGAATCCGCTTCATTCCATCTGAACAGACAGAAACCTTGTGCTGTCTCCCTCGTAACATGGACATCTTCACAAATACATCTGATGCGAGTGTGAAATGACTCAGTCTTCTGAAAGGTTTCGCAGCAGTTTGTTTGCACGACTGGGGGGGGGGGGGGGGGGGGGGGGGGGGGGGGGGGGGGGGGGGGGGGGGGGGGGGGGGGGGGGGGGGGGGGGCGGGG
>JAUMHP010000041.1:13932529-13969514 GCA_032361065.1 Enteromius trimaculatus | reverse complement strand
GACATGGACATCTTGGATGACATGGGGGTGAGTAATATATCAGCAAAAGTTTTTTCAAAAGTGAACTTCTCCTTTAATAACATGCATGGGAAAACACTCGTTTCACAAGAAATAATTTGTAATTCTGTACTGTGTAAAGATCAAGTTACAGAGCCTGTTTGAGAAAGCAGAAGAGAAAGTAAAGCAAGGTGAAAAGATGCTTCAAGAACATCAGAAGGCTTGTCGCAACATCATAGTAAGCCTCTTTAGCATCTCATATTCAATCAAACATAACATTCCCAACATATAATAACTATAGGTTATCATAACTGAAAGCAACATGCATGCATTACATATTCTGTGTGTGTGTGTGTGTGTGTTTCAGGAGGACTCCTCTGTGAGTGATGTTTCTCAGGTGTTACAGATGGGTTCAGCCCTGCAGGCTCAGGTGGGCCGACTGGTGTCAGCTGTGATCAAAATCACGGAGCAGGAGAGACAGCAGGCCATGGAGAGGGTGCAGGAGGAGTGCAGCGGAGTAAGAGAAGGTCTGAACCAAACTGAGAGCATCCACCGCTTCTTTGGCTCACTGCTGGATGAGAGCGACCCCTTCCTACTGATCTGGGTATGTGGATGTACTATAAAGTTTTTTAGATTAAATGCATATTGAGCCTCATTCATCATATTCTGATTTTATTATAGCTGTTTCTGCATGACTTGCTAGAATGAGCATTTCAAGACATAATACAAGATTTGATATATGGCCTCATTAGCCTTTTTAATGCACCCGCAAGGCTTTGTTGAATACTTTCTCTGACTATACAAAACATGCAGTTTTATTTAAAACCTTTACAGATGCCTTTTAGATTAAAGAGGTTAAAATCCTAACTTTTCACAGGTATTCCAAACAGAGGATTCGCAGTAAGTCTTTAGACAAACCGTGATTGTTTCAGTGAGTGTCATAGCAATATCTTGTGATGTGTGAGTGCAGTTGTATGTTAGCGTGTGTATCTTTTACTGTAGTAGTTGCTTTGTTCTTCTTTGCAGGATGATTGCAGATATCAGCTCACCTCTGTTCACACCACCTCAGCCCAGCATGGATAAGAAAAGGGTCTTAGAGAATGTGGAAAATAAGTATAGAGAATTCATAGCTGAAACCCTGCGCTGCTTAATTGAGCTCAAAAGACATCTCTGTAAGTAGGGCTATTAATAATAATACAGTCCATGATGGGCCCTGATCCCACGTTTAGATTTTTTAAGTAATATAATTCGTATTATTGATTCTCAGCTAACCCAAGCATGAAATAAAAATCAATATGCCTATTTTCAGTGTTTTGTCTTTTGCCTGGTTTCATAGTGCCATCTAGTGGCTACATTTCTAATAGCTGTTTCTCTTTGTTATTCAGTAAGCAGCCCATTAACATTGGACAAAAACTCAGCCCATCCTCTTCTAAACATATCGGAAGACTTACGGACAGTGATGAGGGTCAAGAACCGCTTGTCTGTCCCTGAGCATCCTGACCGCTTCGACCACTGGTCTCAGGTGGTCTCCTGTCAGATATTTTCTTCAGGAACCCATTACTGGGAGCTAGAGGTGGAGGGTTTCTGGGATATAGCAGTGACCTATCACAGCATTGGGAGGAAATCAAAAGAGGGCACAGCCTTTGGCTGCAACAAGGTAGACTGTGATCCTACACTGACTTTTTGATAGCAAATATGATGATTCCTCTTCTTCAAATATAAATGCACCCACCCATGTATTTATAAAATATAAAGAAATATGTAGAAAAAAAAGTTGCTGTGGTGTTTTTTTTTCTTGTGTTGATGAAATAAGAAAGTAATTAATCTAGTGATTTTTGTATTTAGTATTTAAATCAGTATGAAATGATTGTCATCTCATTTAATTTTAATAGTAATAAATATACTGTAAGTGCTAGTAACATAGAACTTTTCTCAGAAAACTGGTCTTAAATCTAATTATATAAAAACTAAGTTTGTTTATTATTCTAGTCAAATCATATTAGAAGCCTAGCCCATTTTATATTTGAATCCATTATGCTCTGTGCGTTATGCTTTTCTGTTATCTTACTCACTCAGATATCCTGGAGCCTGACACAGCAGCATGACAGGAAACTTGCTGCCTGGCATAACCGGAAGAAAACCCACCTCTCCACAAAAATGTCTGGCAAACATTTAGCAGTCACTCTGGACTATGATTCTGGCTCCATCACCTTTGCAGAAGTAGGTTCATCATCCACCCTGCTCCCTCTGCACAACTTCAGCACCAGATTCACCCAGCCCATCTGCCTAGGCTTTGGCCTCTACAAGCCCGAGCTGAACAGCAGGGTCACCATCCTCAAGAAAATATGATGGCGTTTAAATCTCGAATTCGGGTGAAGACAGGAACTGACCGTGCTGTTTAAATTTTTATTCCATAAAAGAGTTATATTTAAGCATTTCATTAATGTTTTCACTGTAATTGTAAGGAGAACTGAGATCCAATGCATCTTTCTCCAATAACTAAGATTCAACATCTCAAATATTTGCTTTTAGTTTGGTGGATATATTGTTTATTTTTCGTAAATCGACAAATTGTTAAAATTTCTAGCTTTTTTTTTTTTAAGCTTTTAAGCTTTTATATTGCCGATGCCCATTTTGACCCCAAAATGAAAATGTTGTCATTATTCACTTACCCCCATGTACTTCCAAACGTCTTTGGAACACAATTTAAGGTATTAAGAGTTATATAACAGCATAACACGTCTTTAATATTTTTCTGCACTTGTTTGGCCACCATCAGCCAATCAGCACTGTTAGTTGTCATGTACAGTTCATGTTATTGGCTCAAAAAAGTTATGTGCTTCTGTGAGCAAAAAATAAATTAATAACTGAAATAAAATAAATTATGTACTGTCAAGTTGTCCTGCGCCAGCTGATAAACAACCATTGAGATGAAGCTTTCTAGACTTCACTGTTCACAGCCCTTTCTTCAACGTCTTAAAATACACAAAAATATCCCTTTAATGGACTGGCCACCCATTCAGGATTTTCCCGCCTATGGCCCAAGATGCTGGCATTGGTTCGAGCACGCCTGTGACAGAAGATGTGTGGCTGGAGAAACAAATGGACAGATTCAAAAATCTGTCAAAATACAAGCACAGTTCACTCTTCTGTAATTTATTGTTTTAATTTCTTGTGATGTTCAAAAATAAAACAATTTTATATTTTTTATTATTTTTGTCTTGTTTTCTTGTAAATTAATCTGTTTAATATTTGATTTATGCTTTGAAAAAACAATAAGTTTTTAGTGCAAAAATTTGATGGTTTTAGTGTAAATGTTCTTTTTTTATATTATCCTTTGTGCCCTTTGATGCTTATGATCCTTATGGATCAATCATGTTCAGTGGGACACTGGTTATTGTGTGCTTTCTACTGACTTGGCTATCATTTACATCTACAAATGCCAGTTTGGCCATGCTGTTTACATCAAAGAAAGATTACATGGATTATTAGAGAAAGTGAGAGAGAGAGAGAGAGAGAGAGGTGAAGCTGGTGGAGTGGGTGGGAAGGGGAGGGTCTTGAGAGACCGGATGAGTACAGGAAGATCTGTAAGCTGTCAGATTCAGCGTTTCTCTACAGAAGCTTTGACACTTCGCATCATTACACCTGGGAAATCGAGGGACAACCCACTAAATACGGTATTTTTGCTATTTTTTTTTTACTACGAAAGCTTAAGAACTTCATTTCATCTTATGTTACTCCAGAGGCTTTAGTAAAGAAAATTGTTTATTACACAAAAAAGGTATTTTACACTATTTTTGTCTTGTTTACTTGTAAATTAATCTGTTTAAAACTAGATTTATGCTATTATAAATAAAATAACGTAAGAAAAATGTAATTAATTAAAACAAAATAAAAGCTAATAAAGAATATTTGGATTTTCTTTTTCAAAGCAAAATGCTGATTACCTTTTTATTTATTTTTTGCACGTGGTCATTTGGAGTTAGGTTAGTGCTGTAAAGAGATTAAGTTATGTAATGTTAAAATTTGGGGAGAGTGAAGTTTTGTGAAGAAAATAAAACTATTGCTTGTGAAAGGAGTGGATAAGCATTCAGGGAGAGCAGCGAGCAGAATTAGTCCTTATTTAAAAGCGCACAAACATTAAGACTTCACTCAAGACCAGACGCAAAGAAAGCTGACCTTTGTAAATGTCATAGCTTCATAAAGACTATAAACATGACTTGAATTAATGTGGTGAGTTAAGACCTGATTTAGACATACTTCATCTTCAGATTCCGAGATGTACATTCTTGGGTTTCAGTACTTTGCATATTGTAGCCATTTTAGCGTGCCAAGGCACTGAGAGAGGATTTTCGGCCAATAAGCACCAGCAAAGGAGAGAGGGATAGAGGATCTGTGTAGGGGAGAGAGGTCCTGCATGTTGTGGAACGTCAGGAGGGAAGTGAGAGCGTGTTAAAGACAGATGGTCTCTCAGTGGAGTTGTTCTTTTTTCTCTCTCTTGTTCTCACTCTCTCCTGGATGCTGCACCCATCAGCTGAAAGAGATCCAAAGTGTTACCTCATGATCTTCATCCTTCACTGCTCCTCTTCCTCCTCCCCCACACAAACATACCTGTTGGCTTGCACAGCTCCTCTCTTATCCTCGTCCTCCTCTCTTTGTCTTCTCACAGGTTGGCTATGATGATGGATTTTTTTCAGGATATTGAGAAACCTCTAAGTGTCCTTGCCTTCGGTCCCCTACAGGCAATTTAACAAGCACAGAAGTAGCTCTTCGTCGGGAAACTGTGAAAGACAGGAGGGTGACGACAAAATATTGCGAGAGGGACAGAGAGTAAAAGATTAGGTGAAAGACTTTTACAATAGCTCACAACTTCACAGTTTTTGAGGATCTTTTACTTATTTGTCCTCAGTTTCCAGAAGACGACCTACTCCAATTTAGGAAACATTTGCACCTAATTTCATCTGAAATATTGCGAATTGAAATATTAAGACAATGCTGCCCAGCTCTGGGTTGCCAATGCTTATACTAGCTACACTTCTGCTAATCGGCCCTCAAGTGGTCAAAGGGCAAAATGACACGGAGCCAATCGTACTGGAGGGTAAATGCCTGGTGGTCTGTGACTCCACACCGTCTTCAGAACCAGCAGGCAATGCGCTGGGGATGTCCGTGCGATCAGGAACCGGCCGTGTGGCCTTCTCCGCTACACGGCAAACCAACCATGAGCCCACAGACATGAGCAATCGCACCATGATCATCTATTTTGACCAGGTAAGCAATCTATCCACGTTAAAATACTTGAATGTAGTTTTGCTGTATTTAATCAGTCAGTTTTTATCAGATCTTGGTGAACGTCGGTGGTCATTTTGACCAAGAGAGCAGTATCTTCCTTGCTCCAAGACGAGGAGTGTACAGCTTCAACTTCCATGTGGTGAAGGCATACAACAGGCAAACCATACAGGTACATACTTCTCGAAACAATAGAGTTTCGCTCTTTGAAGAAACTGTTACTTTAAATATTGTTTACCTGTTCACAGGTGAGTTTGATGTTGAACGGATGGCCGATGATCTCTGCCTTTGCTGGAGACCAGGATGTGACACGAGAAGCAGCCACAAATGCTGGGCTTGTGATTATGGAAAGAGGAGACAAGGCTTACCTCAAGCTAGAAAGGGGCAACCTAATGGGAGGCTGGAAGTACTCTACTTTTTCAGGCTTCCTGGTCTTCCCTTTATAAAGGACGAACAGCTGGAAGATGAGGAGGGAGGGCGTGACATGCTCTCTGGGGATTTTTATTTCAAGAAAATGGAAGTCACAGAAAAGGTCATATTTGCCCTTCATCTTTTTTTGTTGGCAGAGCAGAGAAGATTAAGAAAATGAGATGCTAAATATGATTTATATTTTATTATTTAAAAAAAATAATTAAATATGACAAAGACTAAGATTAGAAAAATATGATATATGAAAATCACTAAAAAGTCACTAAAATTATTGTCTTTCTTGTAATGTATTTGACATAATATGCTAATGTGTATGGTTAAACTGAAAAAATAGCATTGGGGAAAATATGATAAGTTTGTCACAATAAAGGTTGTATATCAGGTTTTCTTTTTGATAAATTTAATTTCTGAAATCTCTTTTAATTCAAATATAGCTTATCGACTTGATGTGAGATTTCAGTTTCTTATATGTTTGCCTGCTTATGGAGCTGTGTGTGTATGATATAAAGCTTTGTAAAAAATAAATCTAATAAAATCGAACCCCTTGACTAAAAATCTAAATATTTTCTTGTTGTGTGTGAAATGACTTGTCCTCAACCTGTGTTACTTCTATGAATGAGGTGTTTTACCTCTAACAACAGCTGTTTGTAAATATAGCTCTCTGCATCAGCTGGCATGGTTGACCAGGAATCATCACAGATAGCAGCATAGGCATAATGGATAACGGATACGAACTACAGTGGCACCGGTCGAGCAAAGGCAGATGGAGTTTTTGGCAGGCAGACATGCAAGTGTACACTGGACTCCTATGGACCATGCTGGGTGGGCTGTCACAGTCAATAAGTTACGCTGCATTGCTTTAAAGACACACTCTTATTCACACATACAGAACAAGGAGAGAAAGAAAGCAGGAAAGAGATGAAGAGAGTCAGAGAAATAGAAACAGCGAGGAAAGAATGAATCATTGATGTATTCATTTATTTTTCTAACCTGTCTGTGAGCATTTATTTTAGTATGAAAGACCACAGCATGCCGCTCTTAAAAAAGTAGAGTAAAAATTTCATCAAAGCCTGTGTCGTGACGTTTCAAAATAATGTTAAAAATGTTATGTGGATGTAAGTTATCTATCATTAATTTGTCCTAACACGTGTAATCTAGTGCACAATAACATGAATAATACGTGTTTGTGTGTATATATATATATATATATATATATATATATATATATATAGCTATATATAATTTTTTTTTTTTTATGTGCAATTTCTGTTAATGCACAGCATTTTTTAGGTAAATACTTGTTTTAATCAGTAGACTTATAATAATTTGAATATCATTGAAAGTGTTTTATTATCATCCACAAAGTGTTGTGTTTTTATCATGCTAAATAATTTAGAATTAATTTGTTCAATCCAGTGCGAATGGTGAGTAAATGAATAAATGCTTCATATATGCAATGTGGTGTACTTTTTTGTTTTAATAGCAACAACTAATAATAATGTGAATATTATATGGAGTGTTTAAACATCATATACACGTTTTGTGTGGTGGCATTTGGATTATGTTTTTATTTGCAATATGTTTTTATATAGCAAAATTAATAGACCTCTCTTATAAAACATCAACAAATTCCCCAACTAAATTCAAAAATACCTTTGTATCGACCTATGACAAATAAATGATATATTATATTATAAAATGCGAGCATCAATGTTTCGTTTAGCATCATAAGCTTTATTGGGATATTTGGATACATTTGCCAAAATTGCGTTAAGCTATAGAATGTTTTTTTTTCGTAAACGTAAAATTATAATATTTTATTTTCCCTTTAATAGTCATAATAAAGAACTGAATCCATCTCCGTTTAAATTCTAACAAGGGAGCATCTCGAAACCCGGTGATCACAAGTAGGCCGCATTTAGTGCAGCCTCAACCGAACTACCCGTACGACCGATACCCATTAATGTCTCCCGCCCTGTAATTCCGCACACCGGAATGAAAGACAACTTGTTCCACCAATGGAAGGCTTGCTTTTTGACAGCCCCTCTGAGCATGGACCAATCAGCGGACAGCAGATGAGATCGGGGGCTGCGCGTTCGACCTAGCGCTAGCAAGAAGTTAGTTCCTGCTATACGCTGGCCGTTTCCTGTAATCGTACAGTGTTGTGAGACGGAGAAAGCCATGTGTGTCGATGCAAAGGTAAATTTAGCACCCCGAAATTATCGCGGGGAAAGTTGGGGCAGTGGATGGCAGCGTTATTAGGGCATATTTTACTAGAAAATACGCCCTGGCCAAGTCGAAACAGCTTTGCGGCCTTGTCCATGTCTGTTCGTAGTCGGGCTATGGTTTTTGTAGCACGTTGCCTTTGGTTTGGTCCGGTTTGTTGATGAGAGAGATTGAAAGAGAGTCCGAATGAGTGACTGTGAGATGTATTATGAATGATGGAGGATCACTGATACAGCTTAAATCCGCCGTCAGAGAAAAACAAAATGATCGAGCACATATTTAGCATTTATAGCAATAGGAATCGCCATTGTGAACATTGATGGGGTTTGTCGAGTGTCTGCTTTAGGACTGTTGTTCCACGTTGATGGCAAGGCAGTGAAGGTAGTGTTGATTTCGCTTAGCTAAACATAAATTCTATGATTTCCGAAAGACTATAAAGAATATAGTATTACAGGTAATTCAAATTTGCGCTCTTTGACTTTTGTAAAAACAACGTTGTGATACTCGCCAAGTGACATACAAGTCAGTCGGACATGATGCCATGTGAAGTGATGGCACTGCCATTCTGTAGGATGCAGCAACTATATACTCCAAATGCTTAAATTAATGTAAGCAAATGTGTTTTCTTGTCTTTTCCAGGGCATCAGCACACACATTTATTGATGGATCTCTTAGAGTTCACTCAAACCAGAGAAGCAAAAAGTAACTCCAGAGAGTAGGAGAGGATACAGGGGAGGAAGAGGGAGAGTAAAGAAGGGTGAACCGGTGGACTCTCTCTTTTCCTGTTCCCCACTCCCTAAAAATTAATTTCAGGTAAGTTTACCTGTCAAACTGAAGACTTTAATACACTGGAGTTTACATACTAGCTGTGAACTTGGTAGTGATGTAGGCTTTCTTTAACTTGAAGTTGTTTATAAGTTGTTGTGTATTTTTAAGCGTGTGTGTGTGTGTATATATGTAAGATAGGTATATCTATCTTATGTAATCATGATTTCATTTACTTTATGCATGTGTGTGTATGTTGTGTTTAATGTGAACATTGTTTTTCATTGTGTGTACATTTTAGACTGTTTTTCTTACATTTGTTTTATCATAAACAATGTAATTTGCTTTTATTCATTAATTTAAGGACAATTACTTGATTAACTATTGCTGTGTAAATTAAGTCCAGTAACTGTCTTTATTGTTATTACTTGTATTATTACTTCATTAATGTATGGAAAGAAATACTTGGTGAAGATGTTTACAGTCTCTCTCTCTTCTTTTCCCTTTTACAGCATAATTGCAAAATTTCTTCATACTTGTTGGATGTTTTTGTACCGACACTGGATATTACACATCATTTGCTTTTTTTCACAAACTCTTTGACAAGATGGCAGACCCCATTATGGACCTCTTTGATGACACACCACTGTTCAATTTGGATTCCCTACCGGAGGATGCGTTCTCCCAGGGCTCCTCAGACCCAGTTGAGGAGGCACTGAAGTTGGCACTGGGCCATGTGGACCCACCTATGGATTCTACACCAGATCCTGGTGTCCCTGTGCTCAGTGATGTTGTCACAGATCAAGCTCTAATCCCAACATCCCTTGCAGCTCCTGTCTCCGTCCCACTGCAGACCCTTCAAACACAGCAGCCCACCCAAATGTCCCATGAGGTTTCTGTGGCACCGACTTCAATTTCCGTTCAGCCCTCTCTTTCAGTGGCTAGTAATAGCAGTGGGGCAGCAACGGTCCTGTTGAGCTCCCCTCTTGGAGTACCTGTGTCCGGGGCTCAAGTCACCACCCAGCAGCTGCAGACTCAGCAAATCGCTGTTACGCAACAGGCAGCAGGGCAGCCGGGCCCAAAAATTGTAATTCTCAAAGGCCCTCAGGGTCAGACTCAAGTGCTACAGGGTGTCACAGGAGCCACAGGCTCTCCAGGGAAAGTCACCCTCGCTAGAGTTCTGACAGGGACCCCTCTTAGGCCAGGCATGGCGGTTGTTTCTGGGGGAACGGTGTTAAATGCGACATCTCCTGGGCAGGGACAGGCCAAATTAGGCACTGGAGTTCAAAGGCTTGTTCAGACTCCAAATGGCCCGATGAAGCAGGTGTTACTGACCTCAATGCCTCAGACTCAATCGCAGGTTCAGACGCAGTCTGTCCAGATGCAGATACCTGCGCAGACGCAGCTGCAGTCACAGGTACAGGCGCAGGTCCAGGTGCAGCCTCAGATGCAGGTGGCATTGCAAACACAGGAGCAAGCGCCGGCTACTACATCCCCTGGAACGGCAGCAGCGGCCATACGACCTCAAGGTGTCACATTTTCAGCAGTGCCACAGCAGGTCAGTCTCTGCCAAGTTTATTATCATTAAATAAAATGAAAATCGGAAAACAACAGTTTGTTTGCTTGCAGTTGAAATACCCATTAACCCGAATAAACTATTTCATATAAATAGATGAAAATATATTACAACTTATATAATTATTTGTTTATAATTTATTATATAAATAAAATGTAAGTATCGTACATTATGTAAACGCATTCCTGGGAAGTATTTCTGAAGTGCTAAAATAATGAATACTTATAGCTAAAAATAAATATGGATAAAAAAAAAAGTCTAAAAATGATGTGCATGCAACACTGTTGCTAAAACATGAATTACAATTAAATTAAAAACTAAATGTAATTATTTTTGCTGTTAGAATCTTAATAGCCCAATTACCTTTATTCAGGGGGAAGCAAAGAGGATCACTCTGGTGCTACAGCAGCCCTCGCAAGGTGGAGCGGTCCAGGCTGGGACAGTGACAGTAGGGGGAACTGCAGCTGCTGGGGCGGGTCAGCAGGGCCAGCAGCCCAGGCTGGTGTTGGGCTCACTGCCAGGGAAGTTGGTCCTGCAGGGAGGCCAACTGGCAGCTCTCGCCCAAGCCAAGGCAGGTCAAACGGGTGCACAGCCGAAAGTGCTCACCATTCAGCTGCAAGTTCAACAGCAGCCCAACCAACAGGGAGCCAAGGTGAGTGAAAGGACAGGTCATGTGTTTTGGAAGATTTGTTTTTTTCTTGTAACTTGGTGGTCACAGGAAGCTTTTTCTCTGTGTGCAACAGTTTCAGTTGGTTTCTGGGGCAGCTAATGCTGGTGGCAGCCCTCAGGTGGTGCAGATTTCTCAAGGCCAAGGAGGACAAAGACTAGCAGTGCCTCTTAAACTACTGCTGCAGCCACAGGTAGGACAATATGTCTATTTTATGGCTCTGTGATGTTCATTGGTGTGTGCTTTATGTGAGCCATAAAGTAATACATTGCATTCTGTTATTTCTGTACCACTTGGAATATGATGTTGATGTTTTAAAATATGTATTCTGTTTGTAATACAAGTTGTCTAATTTAATTCCTTACAATGATACTGATTTCTAAATTGGTCCATTAATGATTCTTTTAGAACCAAATGTTTGATTTAAAGAAAATGAAATTCATTCGGAAATATTGAATAACTAAATTTAAACAATTGTTGCTCAAGGTACATTTACACAGACTAAAATATATATATTATTATTTTTTTTTAATTAAATAACTTAATTGTGTAAATGAAGATTTAAAAACCAAAGAAGTGGTGAAATTGCATTAAACATGTAACAACTACACTTAAATGCTTTGCCATAAGAACAACCACCCAGCAACTAGACTGGATTAAGTGTCACAGTGTAAACTTTATGTAACTCAATCAATGGTATTTGGTTCCAGTATCCAAAAAGACTGATTCTCTGTTCCCAAACGTTGTTTACATGGTGACAAAGTACAGTTCTCAAAATAAACTCTTCACTTTCTCTGCAGTCAAGCACTGCTTCCAGTGCTGGTGGGACTGTTTCTGTGGTTAAAGTTATCAATACCTCGGCTGCCGGCTCAGCGTCCGGCACCACCACTACAGCTGCGTCTTCCGGTGTACGTTTGGCGAAGATCCAGGAGCCTGTTCGAAGAGTGGAGACCCTGTGCAAACAGGAGAAAGCAAATCGCATTGTTGCTGAGGCCATTGCACGGGCCAAAGCCAGGGGCGAAAGGAACATCCCTCGTGTGCTCAACCAGGATGAACTGCCTGCTGGACAGACGTCTGCAGACCTAGAAGGTGCTGCAGGAGCTGGAGGAGCCAAAAAGAAAGGAGGAGGTGGAGGTAGTGGAGGGAGCAAGAAGAAAAGCCCAAGTGTGTCCGGAGGAAAAGTGGTGGTGGGAGGAGACAAGAAATCCAAGGCAAAGACTCCAGGAGTGGTTTCTGGAGGTGGAGCCAGTAAAAGTAAATCCAAGACTAAGCTGAAGTAAGTTAGGATTTCTTATCCTATTTGTACGAATTTGACTCATTTTATGTTTATGTGTGCCGCTGCCTGTTTTTGTTCTCACGTTTTATTCCCTCTCCATAGCACCATCACTCTAGTGGGTGGTAAGAAAAGAAAACGAAATGCATCCTCTGACCATTCAGATGTAGATCTAAGCCCACCTGTTTCACCCCGCACACTGGAGGAGGAAATGTCTCAGGTATTACGTGTTTATGCATTTACTTCCTGATCTAAAATCATTCGCTCAGTTAGTGATTCATGGCCGCAATTGAAGTGCTGTACATGTTGGCAGGTGTTTGAGTTTTGAATATAGATGCCTTAAACCTGATTCATTGACTGTTTTCCCAATAGAAACGGCGTTCTAATCGTCAGGTGAAGCGGAAGAAGTACACAGAGGATTTGGACATTAAAATCACTGATGACGAAGATGAAATGGATGCAGATGTTGACGTAACCACAACTCCTGTGTCTAGTACAGGGCATCTGCAGTCTATGGGAGCAGAACTCCAGCAGGAACTGGATGGAGATGGTCTTCAAAGCATGCAGTTTTTTGTGGTGCGTCAGCTGTCTAGTCATATAGGAGACTGGATGCTTGTGGTGCTTTTTTCCTTTTCATTACTGGTTTAGTCAGACGTTTTTAACTGTTGACACATGACACAATGCCACCAGTATTAGAAACAATGTTAATATTTGTGGGCATGTTTGTTTCAGGAGAACCCAAGTGAGGAGGACGCTGCTATTGTGGATAAAATATTGTCAATGCGGGTGACCAAAAAGGAGGCAAGTATCTGTTCATACTAATAACTATAATTAACTTGCGCTAGTCTGTTCTGACTAAATCTTTATGGTATTTTCTTGTCCTGATGCAGGTGTGTCAAGGGCAGTATACTAATGTGGAGGAATTCTTTGTCAAATATAAAAACTAGTAAGTCGTCACTTGTTTACTATAAAATTTTAATTAAATTAATGACGAACTTTAATTAAAAAGGCTTTATAAAAGTGTTTATGTTTTGTTTATATTTAGATTTTCTGGCTAAATTTATTTATTTTTCTAAATGATAAACAATTGGTCAATCAGGGTTTTATTTGTTTGTTTTGTATAAAGGTAATATTTATTTTTTGAGTGCTCATTTATGGTGTGTTTGTAGCTCGTACATGCACTGTGAATGGGCCAGTCTTGAGCAGCTGGAAAGAGACAAGAGAATCCATCAGAAACTGAAAAGATTCAAGACAAAACAGGCACAGATGAGGAACCTATTCCAGGAGGTAAGACACATAAATTTAAAATAAGGCAAAAATGCCATGTTTTGTTGGGTAGTATAAAACATAGTGTTTTAGAAAATCTCAGTGATTTTGTTCATGAATATTTATAAGCTTATCTGAAACACTTCCCTGTGCTTTAGGATGAGGAACCTTTCAATCCAGACTATGTGGAGGTTGATCGTATTTTAGATGAGTCACATAGTGTTGATAAAGACAATGGGGAGGTAAGAATTCATCACAAAAAAATGAAATAAGAGTGCATATTTAAACTGATATTACATGCATTCATGGGTCTTTTAATTTAACTGATTTGTTCAGGAGTCATTTGTATCATACCGTACTGGTCTACTGGTACAACATGGATGGGGATTTTTGTTGTATTTCTTGGTACCATGGTCTTACCAAATCACATTTAACTCAGGCTGCCACCTGCCAGAACACTGGTTCTGATTGCTGTTTTCTCTCTCACAGCCGGTTGTGTACTACCTAGTAAAGTGGTGCTCTCTGCCCTATGAAGATGCTACATGGGAGCTCAAGGAGGATGTTGATGAAGGGAAAGTGGAAGAATTCAGGAAGATTGAAAGCCGCCCGACCCGACTCAAGAGAACTGTGAGATACTGCCAATCTCATCCACTGCATACTGTTTTATCTGCCTCTTCCTCTCTCCTCTCAATGTCTGGTCACCAGAGCATTTTTACCCTGTCTATATTCTTTGGTTTTCATTAAGAAACAGACGAGACCGTGGTTAATTATTAACAAGACTTGCTCTTCCTTTAGCCTCGACCTGCTGCAAGTGCCTGGAAGAAGCTTGATGAGTCCAGAGAATATAAGAATGGAAACCAGCTCCGAGAGTACCAGCTGGAGGGAGTCAACTGGCTGCTCTTCAACTGGTACAACAGGTAAACATCCAGCTAATATACTAAGATGTGATGAACTTTGAAGCTCGTCAATATTTATTTATTTTTTCTTCACATTGGTGAATTTTAAAAGACCCATTTTATTTCTCTGCATTTTAGTCCATGTGCTTTATTTTTTAGGGATATTTAAGCTTGTATACTCTTAGTTGGCAAAATAAATAGATATTCTTTTTAAATTTGCATGCTTCCTCTTCCAGGAAATTGAACCAAGAATATTGATGATTCATTACCTGCTCAGGGGTGCATAAAAATGTGCTCTACAGTCGGTTTGTTCCCTCCCCCTCAATTATAAATACCACCTGCCACTGATCCAATGCTACAGCAGTAAACACAGTAGCTTGGTGATGCCAAACCATAAGTAAATAATTTGACAGCCTACATCAGCAGCCTCTCGATGATGATCGTAGGTGTCCTTATCAGAACAGTCACTCTGGGATCTTTGTTTGAAGTGTTATGGCCTTACTCAAATAACAAATGCAGGGGCATTTTATTCTTTTATTATAGTCTGATTCTGATAGGACTGCAGGCGTAGGTGAAAATGGTGGAGAGAAATGGTCTATTAATTGATTTTGTCCGTGGTACACTCTAGGGTTGTCACAAATTGCGTTCAAACAATTTCATGGGGTCAATAATAGTTATTTTAGTACTGAGATTGAATGGATTGACAAAACAGTAGGCTACAAGTGTGCATGTATTGTGTATTGTTTTTATTTTTTTATCCTGAAGAAAATTGTTGTTTTTTTGTTCATTTCTTACACCCTCTTCTGTATTCATGACTTCCCACACAGGCAAAACTGCATCCTGGCAGATGAAATGGGTCTGGGGAAGACCATTCAGTCCATAGCCCTGCTGTCAGAGGTGTTTGCTGTGGGGGTCCAGGGGCCGTTCCTCATCATTGCCCCTCTATCCACCATCACAAACTGGGAGAGAGAGTTTTCCACCTGGACAGATATGAATGCTATTGTTTACCACGGCAGTCTGGCCAGTAGACAGATGATCCAGCAGTATGAAATGTACTGCAAAGATGACAAGGTTGGTGTAGATGTGTACATTGTGCGTTTCTGTCTCATCAGTGCTGTTATTTTTAACTAAAACTGTAATTTAAGTAAATCTGAAATGAAAGAGTATGTAAATATTAGAAATATAGTTATTTCAATTATTTGCTAAGGACGAATAGTTAAAGTAGATGGTAGTATATTTTGATAGCCCCGTTCTAACTTCCTTTTTCTCTTGCCTTTTTTTTTTCTCTTCTTTCTTTTTCATCTCTAGGGACACTTGATACCAGGGGCCTATAAATTTGATGCTCTGATCACCACCTTTGAGATGATTCTATCAGATTGCCCAGAGCTGAGGGAGATTTCTTGGCGCTGTGTAGTTATTGATGAAGCTCATCGTTTGAAGAACAGAAACTGCAAACTACTTGACAGCCTCAAGATGCTTGACCTTGTAAGTGATTCATATTTCAGTTAAGAGAAACTGAATTTATTAATGTGTTAATTACAATAAAAATAATTAACTTATTAACTGACAGTCCTGTCTTTTTTCTGTTTTTAGGAACATAAAGTATTGTTAACAGGCACTCCACTTCAAAACACAGTAGAAGAGCTGTTCAGTTTGCTACACTTTCTGGAGCCGGCCCAGTTCCCCTCGGAGATAGAGTTTTTGCGTGAGTTTGGGGATCTTAAAACAGAAGAGCAGGTAGGAAAATGAGGCAAATAACATTATCTCTGTTAAGAACATCAGCAGTTACTAACTCAGAAAGTGTCTTTGATTTTTCAGGTCCAGAAACTCCAGTCAATTCTAAAGCCCATGATGCTGCGTAGACTGAAAGAAGATGTAGAAAAGAATCTCGCCCCAAAACAGGAGACCATTATTGAGGTGTGAACTGTTTTTAAGCCTCAGGACTGTTTGTTGGTGATTTAACTGTCTTTGCTTTTGTAAATTCTGAGCGAATCATTTACTGTGGTCCTCAGGTGGAGTTGACTGATGTACAGAAGAAGTATTACCGCGCTATTCTGGAACGTAACTTCAGCTTCCTTAGCATGGGAGCCACACAAAATAGCAATGTACCTAATCTACTCAACACGATGATGGAACTTCGAAAGTGCTGCAACCACCCTTACCTCATTACAGGTACTAAAATAATGGCTGTTCCTTTGTAGTGGCACTTGTTTGTAATTTTAGCCTTGCAATCTTTTTTTACATGTTGTTGAACATGACAGGTTTGATCCCTTTGATCCTGTAGCACACACACAAAAAACTGTTGCTGGTGTTTTCCTATCCATATTGTTTTATTTGTATTGCTCATCTTTTTGTGTGTCTGTGCAGGTGCTGAGGAGAAGATAGTGGCTGAGCTGAGGGAGGTGTATGATCCTCTGGCTCCAGACTTTCATCTCCAGGCTCTGGTGCGCTCTGCAGGGAAACTGGTTTTGCTGGATAAGCTGCTTCCTCGCCTTAAGGCTGGTGGGCACAAGGTGCTCATCTTCTCACAGATGGTGCGATGCCTTGACATCCTTGAGGACTACCTCATACACAAGAGGTATAGCTTTAGAAGTGAAATGGAAATGTGTGATTTATAATGCAACTGCTGCCAAAGCATTTTAATTCTGCCATCTGGTTTGTTGGATCTAAAATTAGATGTGTTCTCTCTGATCAGATACCTGTATGAGCGCATTGACGGGCGGGTCAGAGGAAACCTGCGACAAGCGGCCATTGATCGCTTTAGTAAACCTGATTCAGACCGGTTTGTCTTCCTGCTTTGTACCCGGGCTGGAGGTTTGGGCATTAATCTGACTGCTGCTGACACCTGTGTCATTTTCGACTCCGACTGGAACCCACAGAATGATCTTCAAGTGAGCATCTTTTTTTTCTGTAGTGAGTGTAATGCATTAAAGATGATATAGGTGTTCAGTTTTATCATGCTTCTCTTCCACACAGGCTCAGGCACGTTGTCATCGTATTGGTCAATCTAAAGCGGTGAAGGTTTATCGTCTCATTACCAGAAACTCCTATGAGAGGGAGATGTTGGACAAAGCGAGTCTTAAACTGGGACTTGATCGAGCTGTTCTGCAAAGCATGAGTGGAAATAAGGACAGCAGTGTTAATGGGGTAAGAATGAAAGAAATCGTATTCCTTTAAGGTGCCAAAATGAAACCTGTATGTTTTGTTGATTACTTTAAATTCAAGTTCAACACAGAAGACGTTGTGTGGTGGATCATCATTCACTGGTATGCTATTGACTTTCCTCAGATCCAGCAGTTCTCAAAGAAGGAAATAGAGGATTTGCTTCGTAAAGGTGCTTATGCAGCCATTATGGATGAGAATGACGAGGGCAGCCGTTTCTGTGAGGAGGACATCGATCAGATACTTCAGAGAAGAGCAACTACCATCACTATAGAGAGTGAAGGCAAAGGATCCACCTTTTCCAAGGCCAGCTTTGTGGCGTCTGAAAACCGCACAGATATTGCTCTGGATGATCCAGAGTTCTGGCAAAAGTGGGCCAAGAAAGCTGACATAGACATGGACACGCTCAACAGAAAGGTACAGTGTGGCATTTGGAAAATGGTTACGGTGTTCTTTATTTTCTGCTAGTTTATCCATTAATCTCGTTTTCTTGCAAACGTTTTGCAGAATACTCTTGTGATTGACACACCGAGAGTAAGAAAGCAAACCCGGCAGTATTCCAGCTTGCGTGGGGAGGGTGGGGATCTGTCTGACTTGGACAGTGATGATGACTACCCACCGCATAATTCCCGACAATCTCGGGCATCTCGACGCTCAGACCGGCATTCTGGTGGTGGTTATGGGCGCACAGACTGCTTCAGAGTGGAAAAACACCTACTTGTTTATGGGTTTGTGACCTTGTTTCTTCCTAAACGTGTTTACTTGTGCTTGGTTTCTTTATCTCGTGAAGAAGCCCCCTTTCTTTGGGTTATGATGTCATACTTCTTAAATTTCAGCATTACTTTGTCTGCACAGGTGGGGCCGTTGGCGGGATATCCTGTCTCATGCTCGCTGTAAACGGCGTCTTAGCGAACGTGATGTGGAAACCATCTGCCGTGTCATACTGGTTTTCTGTCTGATACATTACCGCGGAGATGAGAACATCAAGAGCTTCATCTGGGAGCTAATTACTCCTCCAGAGAATGGACGAGAACCACAGGCTCTGCTTAATCACTCTGGTATGACTTTTCTCATTATAATCTTTTTTTTTTTACTTTTTTTTTATTATTACACCTTGATTCTTACAGCAAGGTCCCTCAGGTAGTGTTACATGAGTTCTTTCTTATTGTCAATATTATCCAGCCACCTTTCCACTGTCTGACTGATTAATGTATGATTGTTGCATTTCTAACTTTAAAACTGACTGTGAAGCAGCCATTACCTTCCACTTATTCATCATGCAAAAATTGAGTGAATGTATGAATATATCCACACGAACTGGTCCACACACATCCCAATATGGCTGAAAGAATAGACTGGTCTTGACACTTTATTGGAGTGGCTTTATCATCTTATGTAGGTTGTAAAAAGGAGCATTAGGTACATGCTAAACAAGGTTAAAGTGCTCATAATGGTGCTCTCCTTGCCTTTAGGTCTGTCTATCCCTGTCCCTCGTGGCAGAAAGGGGAAACGAGTCAAGGCTCAGAGCTCATTTGATGTGCAGAAAGTTGAATGGATCCGAAAGTATAATCCTGACAGTCTTCTGCTTGATGACAGTTACCGAAAACACCTCAAACACCAGTGCAACAAGTATGTTAGACAAATCAGGGACACTATTATAATGTTTATTTATACTATGAAAAAAAGACAGGGAATTGAATAAACCCACGCTAATATTTTTCAGAGTGTTGCTGAGAGTACGCATGCTGTATTACCTGAAACAGGAGGTTATTGGAGAACATGCTGATTCTGTATTGAGAGGAGCTGATGCAAGGTATAGCCATCATCTGATTTTATGGCTTTAAAAAATACTTTTTTTTTTTCTCTATCTTAATGCAAAAGTTTGCATCTGCTAAAATCTTGCTTGTATCACCAACATCATCAGTTATCATTAAATCTTTCGTTATTTAATCTTTTTAATGAATTGATCACGTTTTACCATTTTAAATGGGAAACATTTACATTTCTTCGCTGATGCTAGTGTGTTTCCTTTGCAGGGATATTGATATCTGGTTGCCTGAAATGGAGCAGCAAGATGTTCCGTCTGGCTGGTGGGATGCAGAAGCTGACCGATGCTTGCTTATCGGCGTCTATAAGCATGGTATGTGGATGTTTTTTTTATTCGTTAACATTTATTTATTAAGGTCATGCCATCTTCAAAAGTGTCCCATTATATAAAGATGGCTGCCTTTAGCCGTTTGGTCTTTCAGCTATATAGAAGCAACAAGTCATTCTGATATGCTCCACAGAATAAAATATATAGTTTAACAGATCTTTCATGCGTTTTTCTGTCTGTGTCTTGCCATTTCAGGATATGAGATGTACACCACTATGCGTGCTGACCCCTGCTTGTGTTTTGTTGAGCGATGTGGCCGTCCAAATGAACAGGACATTAATGCAGAGCAGCAAGCTGCAGATCCAGAGCTTGGCGAGGGGTCAGTTTCAAACAGACCTGGGCTTTGTTTTCTGAAAAGCTTTGTGGGCAAAGTTGATCACAGGGATCATCACTTTTTGCGGACCGCAGCCCTGATTTCTTAACATCTTTATTATAATCTTTTACCTTTATCATTGACTGGCAACTTGTGTTCTTATGTGTTTTAGAGGGGACTATGACAAATACTCAGAAGATCCAGAATTCAAACCTGCTACGAGACACACAAAGGAGATATATGATGAGGTAAACATCTTTTAAATCATTTGTTTTTTGTAATTGTAAGTAAGTGTAATTATTGTGGTGTTAAGAGTTCAAATTTAATAGAAAATATTTGATGTGCTTCTCAGGCTGATTCGGTGAATGCAGATGGTGAGATTTGTGTGGAGGATCGCTCTGCCCCAGTGCAGGTTGAGGGGCCATCTTCGGGATCGTCAGATTTGTGTTACTGGCCAACAAGCTCGTCGCTCACAGCCAGACTACGCCGTCTTATCACAGCTTACCAACGCAGTTACAGACGAGAGCAGCTTAAGATCGAGGCAGCAGAGAAGGGCGACCGTAGACGTAGACGCTGTGAACAAGCCACAAAGCTCAAAGAGATAGCCCGACAAGAACGGCAACAAAGGTACCTTCCATAAGTAACCTGTTACAAAAGCATCCTCTTCAGTCTCTGTCCAGCGTTCTCATTAGCTTCTGTTTCAGGTGGACTCGCAGGGAGGAGTGTGATTTTTACAGGGTGGTATCAACCTTTGGGGTCGAAAGGATAAAGAAAGAAGGTGGTGCTCCAGAAGGGGATGAGCATCATATGGACTGGAATCGCTTCCGTTCTTTCGCTCGCCTTGATAAGAAAACCGATGAGAGCTTGACACGTTACTTCAAGTGCTTCATGTCCATGTGTCGGAAAGTGTGCCACATTCGGCCAGCACATGGAGATGGTACATCATACTTTATATTTATGTACTTTTACTGAAAGTCAATGTGAAGCAGTGTATTATATTTCTGTACTTGTAAAATATTATTTATTTTTTAGTGGAACTTGATATTGAATAAGAACTGGTTCAGATTAATTTAAGTCTTAATTTTCAGTAGTTAAAATATAAATTAGGGGTGGGCATAGATTCATTTTTTTAATCTAGAATAATATAGATACATTTTTAGATTAATCTAGATTAAAATGGCTCATTTGAATTCTGCCAAAGGCATTCAGAATATGTGTGCTGCCTAAACAATGGCTAAAAGTAAAGCCCTATTCGGACGGGACTAGTTTTACAGGGGGTCATTAGAGAATGTTTTGTTTCACAGACGTACTTGGTGATTTTAATCCCATCCGAATCTGCCATGTCTCTATGACACCCAGATGTACAAAACAGACCCTCTCACCTCTGTAGTAAACACGGAGGTGTTAGTCCTCTCCGAAATGGCACATGAAAATCATGGACGACAGGTGATAAGAATCAAAGTTTTATTGTGCTTTCACACTGGCAGTGTTTGTCACACGCAGCTGAACCTCAGCTTTTACTGCAGTAGGCTGTAGACAAGCATCTTATTCCTGTCGTATTTTCCAGCGTTCTTCTCTGAACACTGTGTGATATGCGCTTTGATTTGTCATCACAAGCATACTTGGCATACTAACGTGCTGCTTACACATGCAGTGTGAAACCGTATATACGCAGCTCCCAACCCAACTTTGTGAATAGATTAACGGCGATATTGTTTTTTATCGTGCGATAAGTCTCACGTTAACGCCAATAACGGCCCACCACTAATATATATATTACTCCACCCCAAAATGACAATTAGTTGTTAATCACTTACATCCATGCTGTTCTTTCTTCATCTTAACACGATTTAAGATATTTTGGATAAAAACTGGGAGGTGTGTGACGGTTTCATTGGACAAACAATTTTCACTGTCAAGGTCCAGAAAAATATGAAAGACCTCATCAGTGGCTCAACCGTAACGTTACGAAACTGAAATAATTATTTTTGTATGGAGGGGGAAAAAACTACTGTATTTTAATTTTACTATATTATATTCAACGATTGACAAAATGTAAAATTTGAAGCTACCATATTAAATAAGAAATGTTGCCTTTGAAGCTAAATGAAATTAGTAAAATTGCAAAAATGCAAATAAACATTAAAAATATAATTCTATATAGATATAGTGTAACACATTGCCTATTGTTATCCCTTCTTCCTTTTTTAGAATCTCAAGATTTGTCCCAGTCTCTTGCCCCCATCACAGAAGAACGAGCCTCACGCACAATCTACAGGGTCAGCTTGCTCTGTCGGCTACGTGAGCGTGTTCTTCCTCACCCCTCATTGGAGGAACGCCTCAGTCTGGCACCACTCTCTTCTGACCTTCCCAACTGGTGGAGCATCCCACAGCACGACCACGAGCTGCTCTTAGCTGCCGCTAGACATGGCGTCAGCCGCACTGAACTCTCAATCTTCTCTGACCCACAGTACTCATTCAGTCAGGCCCGCCTCGACTACCTCCAGAACCAGCAAGCCCAAGCCGCTTCGCAGATTCATGCTTTAAGTCAGTCACAGGATCCGACCAGTATCAAAGAGGAGAACCTAGATGATGAGTCTCGGCTACTGGGGGTGGAGGCCCTCTGTCCGTCAGATTCTCCAGCCATGCTCCTTACCCATTCTGAGGGGAAAGTTGGAGTTCAGGCTGGATGGGGCTGGAAGAAGAGCAAAAACAACGGGCCCAGTGAGAGAAAAGAAGGTAGAGAGAGAGGTGAAGGGCCTTCGGACTCCGATTCTGATTCAGACTCTGGCTCGTCTTCCTCCTCCCGTCATTCTGGCAGCTCAGATGATAGCGGAGACAGTGATGCTGAGAGAGAACAAGGTGAGGAGACACTGTTGCATTTAAATTCTTTATGGTAAACTACAGCAGTATGGCTTAAAATATGATTTCTTATTGTTTTAGCCTCATGATGTTCAGTATGCAATTCAACATTCATACAGCTATTTGCTCTTAAATGACTTTTCCAGTTAAACTCAATGTAATTCAAGTAAAATACAGTACCAAAAATAGAAAAATCAAGGCTTTTTGTGCAAATTCTTATTTGTCAGCACCAGAAAGAATTATTCTTATTTTTACTGATACCAGAATAACAATACATAGTAATGAACAGCAACATTACTATTATTTATTCAGGAGGATTACATTTTATTTAGCAAGAATACATTCAATTGATCAAAAGTGACTTTTATAGTATTACAAAATATTTATTTTAAATAAGTTTAATGAATCCCAATTTCTGTGCATGTAAACTTAATAAAATATGAAAGAATTTGAGTACACAGTGCCACATAGGGACTTTCAACACTGGGTTACTTAATTTGCTGGAATCAGATTATATATTGAGTTTAAAGTTTGATTAAATTCTGTTCAAAGTCATAAAAATGACCATTACTTTGAGCATAATGTTTTACTTTTATTTTTTGACCAGCTTTAATTGAGTTAGTTTGGGTTCATTTGAATGTGGTTTGTTACTGGAATGATTCCGATCTCTTAGCAGGAGCTCTTAAGATGTGCGATGGTGATGAAGAAAACAGCATCCTCTCACTCACACCATCTCAAGAAGGTGCACCACCCGAGTCTCTCACTGACCCTCTGAGAGTCGACTGGCCAAAAGACCGTGTGTTGATAAACAGAATAAACAACCTCTCCTCGCTGGTTCTAACGGGGCACTGGCCGTCAGGTCGACGCTACATCTCTGACATACAGCTCAATACTGCTTCTGAAGAGCCTGACCTCGGAGATGACCTAGGTTACCCCCGAGTGGCACGCAAAAGCAACAGTGCCCTGTCTGCAGAAGCTCTTGAAGGCCAAGAATCAGAGTTCACAGTTAAACTCCTAAAGGTGACGTGGTGTTCAGACATTTATGAACCTCAACTACTTTTTAATTTCTGCTTGTTTAATTTTTTCATTTGTTTTACTTTCTTTAGGAAGAGGGACTAAAGTTGACCTTTTCTAAGCAGGCTCTCATGCCAAATGGTGAAGGGAGTGCACGCAAAAAGAGAAAGGACCATGAGGTACAGAAATGCAGTCCCATAAAATTGTAACCTGTAAAAAGTAACCTTTCAGTTTAAGTTGATGCATTAATAGGTATTTAAAGCTGTGTAATGCGCTTGTTTTCTTTCAGCTGGTAGATTCCGAAGGTGTTCTCCATGCTCCCCGCAGAAGGGACCTTCCTAACTGGCTCAAAGAAAACCCAGATTATGAAGTGGAGGGAGACATGTTAGAAGTAAGTGCAAAGCTCAGAGTTAACGCTCTTATGAATTGTTGTTGGACTGACACACCCAAAAATGATTTTCTGCTTGTTACAGTTACTGGTGAACCGGACCAAAAGGAAGAGGAGGAGGAAGAGGGTAGAGAAAGGAGCAGCACTTACTGGCAGTGAGAGAGTGAAGGTTATAGACATAAGGACAGGCAAGAAGGTGAATCAACACATTTGGCAGTTCTGCCATAATTAACACTGAAGGCTCATGTGACATTAAAGATCAAAGTAATTTCTGCTAAAAAGTATATATTTTAGTAATTGATTGATTTTATGAAAATCAAACTGACCAATGTTTTTAAAAGTAGTGTATGCCATTGCATGAAATAAGTGAAGAATTCAGTAGCAGAAGAGCAAAATTCTTGTGTTTTGTGTTTATGAATGTTCAAATTGGTCAAACCAAGAAAACACAAGTAGCTGATAATGTGTTGTTCATAAGGAGTGAAAAATCAAGAAATGACTAAAAAACACAGGAGAAAGGGACTGGGTCTGGGGCCAGGAGGAGCCAAGTCCGATAGTAGTCGTCTGTAAAAATGATTCATATAAGATGTAATAATATATTACGATATTAATACAGATAGATAATCCAGTGCTGCCGACTCTTAAGTATTCAGCGTGAGACAGTCAGAATACACTAAATACACTATGCCGTATTTATAAGAGGTATGTTACTCCTGAATCTTGTGCTGCATACAGGGTTTGTGGGCATGTGTCCTGTTAGCAGCACATAAAACAACTTTATTTAAATACTGAACTGATTATAGTATAGAAAGCGAGCAAATAGCACTTCCATGTAATCACTAAAAAGCGGTCACATGATCTCGATCTTGCATGTTCCTTTATAATCAGTGAAGAATCCTGTATCTTAATATATTTCTTTATTAATCTTATAATGTATTATTATTTTTTATATTAACCATTTGCACACACCAGTATTATGACTCGCCTCCTCCCAACCACAGATGCCAGCTTACAAGCCACTTTTTTTCTGTATTTTTCTGTAAATTTCTTGATTTTTCACTCCTTATTAACAACAAATTTTCCTACACAATAAAAGTTTGATGTGTTTCCTGGGTTTCACCGATCTGAACATTCATAAACAACAGAAAACACAGGAGTTCTGAGTTTCCTATGGAGAAAAATCACCACCTGCCCTCCAGCTGCTTTTTACGCGTCATCACCACGTGATTGCAAACAACCTTATGTTATTGATATTTTTGAGAGCAGTTGATCTTACACTCTGTTCTGTACTCTTCAGTTTGGTGGAATATACGGGCCTTTACTACAGGACCTGAGAGAGCACCTGGATGAGAATCCTGACCATGTTGTAGCACCAGAATGGTCTGAGACTGTTCGCAACTCGGTTAGTGTCTCCTTTGTTAGCTCATTGTGTTTATGGTTGTCTTCATCTGCTCTGGGTGAATAGTGTATTTTAGGTCAATCGGAGTCGGTGCTTATGATTTTTGGAGTTTAATCTGATCTTTCAATCTCAGGGCTTCTTGCCTGAGAGTTTATTCCACAGACTGTTGAGTCCCCACGCTTCAATCCCCAAAAAGAATCGCCATTACCTCTCCACCCCTTCGATCCAGACTGATGACCCTCTCCTGGGATGCGGTGAAGGCGAGACGTTAGTTTCTGATGGCGCATACATGATGGACGACGAGGACCTGGAGGACGGTCACCTCACATCATCTCACCACTTCCTTACTCCAGCCTACGATGTGAAGATGGAGCCGAGCGCTCTTGATATGGACGGAGGCGACAGTTTGTCACAAGGTGGCTATGATAGCTCAGACAGAGAGGCCATTTTGGATGATGTCATCATGGCGCCGAAGAATTCAGACTCTTCCTCGAGCTCCGAGGATTGACCAAATCTTACGTTAGATGTAGTAAACCGAGATCATGACAGTCTTTTATTTTATTATATTCTGCCTTCATTATTTTTATAATTATTATTGATGTTATTGCTTAAAATATGGAGTAACAGATTTTTTTTTTTTTTCTTGGGTTGGATTTGTACTTGACTGTTTTGTGTAGGAAAGATATAGGCGCCTTTTTTTTCTCTTTACACCTCATTCAGCACATTGTGCAAAATCTTAATTCCAGATGGATGAAATATATCTCACATACCCACAGTAAGCCCCTTCCATCCTTTATTGGCTGGAAAAGGAGCTGTTTGTCTCACTTCCTCCGGCTGAACTGTTTAACAGTGTGCTGGAGGATACATAGTCATGCACTGAGCTGAGCCATCGTGGTGCCTCGGTCTGGTGAAGAACATGGAGTTTTTGTTGGATGTATATCATTTTTTGTGTGTGTGTGTTTTGGGGGGGGTGGGGGGGGGGGTTTAGGGTTAGTTACTGAAACAATGTTAGACAGATGATGGCTGTATTGTACAAAGTAGAGTTGGTCCTATGCCTGCAATGATGCAAAAATTATGCGTTTATTCCCGTTTCAATAACTGACTCCAACTGTCTCTGTGATATAAATATGAATAGCAGTCTACAGTGGAAACTGATGTCTGTTGAATTCTTTTCATGAAGTGTTGATATTTATTTGAATGATGACTACTTTAGGATCTTTTTATTGACTACTTGGAATACATGCTGAGTAGAAGAGCAAGTTCATTTTCTCTTTCATATTTCATACTTGGATGAGGTATCATAAAATATTATAGTTTTCAATTATTGTGTTTTGATTAATTTAGTTGCCACATGCATAAGACATTAAATCACCAATTTAGAATAATTTAAGGTTGACTAAAGTATTGCAAGACCCAACAGAGAATAAAAATCCGAAACATTCAATATGTGCAGCAGGGTTAATATTTCTTGAACCCTACAGGGCTGGAGGTAAGTCAGGTTTGACTGCCTGCCATGATAATTATCTGGCAGTTAGTATGAGACTAATAGGTTGCTGTTATGTGGCGCCTTTTGAGATCTATGTGGAAGTGAACACATTGCAATTGTTCAAAGTGTTTCTATAAAAGAAACCACTGAAGGACTGGCTGACAAGTCATTTTAGGCATTTTGTGAACTCAAAAATTTCCAATTTTATCTATTAGGATGGATTGTTTAAAGAGACGTGTTAAATATTATAAGCAATTTTGATGGGTAAACAACCGCAAACATAGTCACCTGCATTGGGGTATTGCACAAGACAGAAAAAGAGGTGAACATTTAGAACATAAAAGATAAAAAATGCTGTTTTGTGTAAAACATTTGCAAGAAAAAGCATCAGCTTTAAAGCATTTTTTTTTTAGAGAAGAATAATGCATATCACCTAGGGACATGAAAATCATCAATATCATATAACCCTACATTTACTTCAAAAGTAAAATAAACTAATTAAGTCATTATTTAAAAGGTATGTGTAATTCTAACCAACGGAGTATGAAGGAGACAAAGATGGATTATTATGCACATTAGGAATTAAAAAAGATTTTCCTCTAGAGGGTACATGGGACTACGGATAACAAGAATCTTTTTAGAGATGCATTCAAATCACGGGACATTTTTTCTTAATGTAAACATTTGCGAATAAAGGCTCTTTATGTAACAATGGACCACCACTGCTATAAAAATAATAAGATTCATTCTCCAGTAATCATAAACGAGCGTGATTGGTCCATCTCTACCACAGCTGATAAAAGTAACAGCTGTCGTGTGACATTGTAGCATCAGCGTAGAAAATAATTTATAGTGGCTGTTGGATTGAAAATAAATAATGGAGAAAAATACTGCGTTTGTGGTGTTTTAACAGTTATAAACCACTTTTGAGCTACATTAAATATTTTCAGCAGTAAATTGTTTCCTTTTCGGTCTGATCGGAGTGCGATTAATCGGGCTTCTGAATGCAAACAGACAAACGTAGCAGAGCATCGATCGAATCGGACCATATTTAGCACTTGCAGCAACTGTCTGCTAGTGCATCTCTAAAGCAAACTTTGTTCATTAAATTTAAATATGTATTAAGAATATATATAGTTTATGTTGCTATTTAATAAGACGTTTTGTATTACACATAGGAATACCAGAAGTGTTTCTCCGCGAGGCCTGTGATATGAATGAAACCTCATGTTGGGTTTAACAGCAACACATCTGTGAACTAGCACCATTTAGCCAGTTAACCTTAGCTGCTGCTGACTGGCTGAATTGGTAAGCCTTTACCCACCATTTTTAACTAACATTTTTTCTGTATATATCTTTAAACAAATCTGATTATACTTGCGCTGCGTGTTGGATCGTCTGGTGAGGTTTATTGGCGTTATTCAATCGAGCAGCACACCAAAAGCTGGACAATACCTAGAACATGGTGCTCCGTTTAGTGGTTCTTTTCTTTTGGTGAATAGCATTTTTTTTTTCTTAGATGACTTGGCCTATTGATTTTTGTTATTTGTTGCACTTGGATTGTTACAAGCTCAGCCGCTCCTCCGATATCAGGAGCTAGATATATCATCCTCATGGATTTGAATTTTTACTCGGATCTCTCTGACGGGACCGGTCAACATGTTGATTCCGAGTTCATGGATAACTCGTCGTACAATGGATATGATCCAGTGAACAAGGTAAATCTAGCACCTTTGTGTAGTATATCATCTTCAGTTTAATGAACTATACATTTTTATTGCAGTCATTTACTGTTTCTTTGATCTATCCGTGAGCATACAGTTAATAAACAAAATGCTTTTTTTGTTGTTGGTTTTTTTTAGTTCGCAGGTGGCAATGATTCATACCTGACTATCAGTGGACCTAGTCATCATTGGTCATCTGAGGTAGTGCTACACAAACTTACAATAACTGTTCCATAATTTGTTCTATATTCTGAATTCTCTCTCTATATAAGTTTGTATATATAATGAAATATATAAAAAATAATATTGCTGTAGTACATTTGTATATGCATCTATGTATATTTTTTTCATAATTTTAAGCAATATTACATTTATTATTGTTTTTTTTTTTTTTTTAAATTGTAGAAAACATTCCATACTCCTTGTCTGGGGGATGAAGAGTTTGAAATCCCACCGATCTCCTTGGATCCAGATTCTGCGCTTACCATTGAGGATGTGGAGGCCCATTTTGGAGAGCTGGCTGAACAGGCCGAGAGCTCAAGTTCTTCTGGAGTTGGAAATAGTCTTGCCAGTAATCCCGTGGTTGGGGGGAATGATCCCTCTTTTGCTTCTGCTTTCATGAATCCGTCATCTCAGGGCATAGAGCACCTGAGTATGGGTGTGATTAACCAGCCAGGGGGAAGTGCACTACTGAGCTCAACTCTGGGAGTGGTAAGCTCTTTTTCGATTATCAGGGATCATTCATATTTATATTCATGCTTTTAACATGTAAGTATGGGCATTTGCAGTTAAGTCTGGACTTTACCTTTTTTTGAAGGATCTTGGGCATTCAGTTGGCTCTCATTTCAACAGTTCCTCCATGACTATTGACGTTCCAATCAATGACATGAACCACAGTCTTTTAGGACACAGCCAGCTCACCACCATAGACCATTCGGATCTAAGTGCTCAGTTGGGACTCAGCCTTGGCGGTGGAGCCAGTGTGTCAAAGTCTCCTGACCAACCACTGTCAACAACACCATCACCTGCTGGTTCGTTGCAGGATGAAGACATGGAGGATTTCAGACAAGTGAGTCTTTCAGTTATGGGCTTGATTGGTGGTACGTTTTCTTTCTTTGTTCTGTCTTGTAACCCCTCCTCATTTGTGGTTTAGAAAACTATGCTGGTGGACCCATCCTCAGCCTCTCCAGCGATCATTTCACACATTCCCAACTTGACCGGTTCTGCCCAGCTCACCTCTGTTTCTCCAGCTGTGGTGAGGAGGGTGGGTGGTAAACCAGCCATGGTTCCTCTGACTGCAGTGGACACAGGAGCAACACTCGGAGGCAAAAAAGGAAAAAAGAAGAAAGATCCTAATGAACCACAGAAGCCAGTGTCAGCCTATGCCCTGTTCTTCAGAGACACCCAGGCAGCCATTAAAGGCCAGAACCCCAATGCCACATTTGGTGAGGTGTCGAAGATAGTGGCGTCAATGTGGGACAGCCTTGGAGAGGAGCAGAAACAGGTGGAGAATAGTTTTCCAATGGCAAGGAACACGGCACCTTTTTTTTTTTTTTTTTGAAAATAGGCTAATTTTCCAACTCTGCTAGAGTTTTACCATTTTTTTTTTTTTGGTCTTGTTTTTTTTTTTAATCATCCATTTAGCCAATCTCTAGGTCTGGAGATTAACACTTTTAGCTGCAGCATAAATCATTGAATCGGATTAGAATATTAGCATTACGCTCAAAAATATTTTTCCTATTTAAAACTTGACTCTTCTACAGTTACATCGTGTACTAAGACCGACGGAAAAATTAAATTTGCAATTTTTCTAGGCTGAAACTATATTCTCATTCTGGCATAATCAAGGAAGTTTGCAGCAGAACCCTTGGTGCAGCAGGTGCAAAGATGTTGGGAAAAGTTGGAGCCTATTTTCAAAGAAAGCAGCTTGTTCCTTTAAAAATATACACTACCACTTAAGTGTTAAGAAATTTTTTTTTTTTTTCCCAAGGATTTATAATGTTACAATGTTGTCTGTTATAAATAAATCTTACTCTGTCATTTATTGAGCAGACTGATTTTCCTGCCCCAAACTCACACCATTGGCTAATTAATTAATGCTACTTTGCATTATTGAAATGCAGTTATGTCTAATCATTTAGAATTAAAATTCTGTGTAAACAAGGAACAATCATTTTCCTTTTAATTTTTTTACAATTAAATTACATTGTCCTTTTTCAAAATTTAGTTTTTTAGAAGTTTTGAAAGGAATGGAGTCTGGAAATGTATGATTCTCCATAATTAAATTAATTTTGTATAACTTTTATTCATTTATCAATATTTCAGGTTTACAAAAGGAAAACGGAGGCAGCCAAAAAAGACTATCTGAAAGCGTTAGCAGCCTACAGAGCAAATCAACTCTCAAAGGTGAGTGAGCTATTTCTGGTTCATACTCTGTGAGTTTTCAGTTCCCCGTCTTATTTCTTTCTTTCTTTTCTTTATTTCTCATCAGTCATCTACTGAGGTGGAGGATAGCGCTCCTTCCACTCCTCCCTCTGTCCCCTGTCCCGTACCCGTCACTACTGCTCCTGCCCGTCCACGGCTGACCCCCATCCCTGAGCAGAACACTATCACTAACATCTGCGCCTCCAATATCATCCTCGACGGGCCTCAAGTTACCACCCGTTCCCGCACGGGTTCTCTACCCCTGGCCATCGGTCAGCCCCCTACCCCCATCCCAACCCCCACTGTCACAAAAATCATCATCTCCAAGCAGATGCTACAGGGAGGTTCTCAGATCCACCAGATCCCTGTGACGGTGATTCCCGCCGGATTGCGAGCGGTGCAGCCTGCTGGACGACAGCCTCCACCTCTGCAGCAGATGCAGGGCACCCCACCACCACCACGCCTGCAACAGATGGTGCAAACACAAGCCCCACCTCCGCTTCATGCCAAGCCCCGTGGAGGGGCAGGAGGTTCTGTAGCTGTCACAGCTACACCACCTCCTCCTCTTCAGATAAAGATTGTGCCCGCTTCTCTACACTCCGATCTGTCCACACCAATTATTGTTACCACAGCTACAAGTGCTAATCCTGTTATTGCCTCAACCACCATCTCAGCCTCAGCACATCCCGCCCCTGTTGAGGTGCAAGTTGAAGAGCCCAGAGAGGAGTTGGTCACCGGGACAGATGAGGCTGTGACGGAGGAACCCGAAGAGGTTAGTTTTTCCCTTAATTAAAGGGTTAGTAATGAAAACGGCCCTCATGTCGTTTCAAACCCGTGAGACTTTCGTTCATCTTCGGAACAATAATTTTGATGACATCAGAGAGCAAACAGACCCTCCATAGACAGCAATACAACTGAAATTTTCCCAGATCCAGAAACCCAGTAAAAACACTGGTAAAACAATCCATGTGACATCAGTGGCTCAACTTAAGTTTTGCGACACTAGGAGAATACTATTTTTTGCGCAATAAAACAAAAATAACATAATTTAACTTTTAACATTCTTCTCTCGTGACTTGCTCTCTAAAATGGCAGATGATGTATCACAATGTGAGTGTACACTTTCCTCTTGGTGCAAACAGCTGCAGATTACGCACACGCACATGCTTTCACCCAGATGTAAACAAGGCTCATTACGTCACATACGTTAAAAGCGTGTGTATGTCCTGTGATGTAATGCACTCTAAAATGGCAGCAGACATAATTCAGGGGAGAAGAACATTAGAGGTAAATGGTTATTTTTGTTTTGTTTGTGCAAAAAAGTATTCTCGTAGCGCAGCTACAGGTCAGATGGCTTTCTGATGTCATTAAAAATATTTAATTTGTGTTTTCCAAAGATGAACAAAGGTCTTATGAGTTTGGAACGACATGAGAATGAGTAATTAATGACAGAATTTTCTTTTTGTTTTTTAAACCCTTTAAAGTGATAGTCCACCTGAAAAAGAAAATTGTCATGTTTCAAAGCTTTTTCCGAAAGTGTCGTTACCCAACTATGGTTTTTGTTTCCTGAAACCATGATTCAAATGAATATTTGCATACAGTGTTGCAAACACGTGGTTGACAGTCCTTCACACTATGGTGTTTAGTCAGGAAATTAGCCCTGTACACGCCACTGTATGACTTTTTTTTTTTTTTTCCTCCTTCCTTCCTTTAAAACATAATAGAAGATAGATACATAAATACAATAGAAGTCAAAGGCAACTTAGTTTTTACTGTGACTTTTACTAGGAGTGACTGTAAAATAACTTAAATTAGTAACAGCCAGACAAGAAAAGGTTATAAGATCAAAGCTGTGCACACAGCAAAGAATTTTTCAAATGTTTTATCCCTTTTTCAGATGGAGATGGAGGTAAGTGTTGCTCCTGAGGCTTCCTCTTCAGCTGCTACTACGAATCTCTGTGTCCGTGCTGGATGTACAAACCCTGCTGTGGAGAGTCGAGATTGGGATAAAGAGTATTGCAGCAATGAATGTGTGGCAACACACTGCAGGTTTGTTTGTTTTTTTGTGGGTGCATGTGCTGGTTTATTTTTGTTTAGTTGTAAGGTTTTTTTTGTATGGTCAGATTAACACGCTAATTACACTATTTACTCTCTTAACAGGGATATTTTCATGGCCTGGTGTTCAATCAAGAGCCAGAACTCAGCCACCGTCAAATAAATGGGAATGCTCCTGTTTCTGGGCCTTAACATGCCTGGATGTCTCTCATTGAACACAATTTTACTGGAGTGAAGGTGTAGTGTTTTGTTGTAAATAGCTAATGCATGGGGAAAAAAAGGCAGTGGAAAAGTCACTGTTAAAACTGTTTTGGTTACAACGGTTGGAGGCATTAGTGAATATACTGCAAACCCCAACTTGTTTGTTTTCCACATTGAAATTGTCAGAAAAGGGCCTTTGTGATCATAGTACTTGATTTGGGCCATATTTCTTTTTCCACTCAGTTTTGGTCCAGTGATTTTATTTTGTGTGTTTCTACTGATTTGTTAATAGTGGGACGAAATCCAAACCTTTGTATTGCTTTCAAATATAGTAGTTTTGATTATGATGAAAAATTGGAGTGTTAGTGAATCTCAAGTAATGCAAACATGTTTTGTTTAATGCAATTATCTCATGTACTGACAGTATCTTAGATCAGTGTTCAGACATGCTCTCATGTCAGGTCTTTACAACTTTTTTTTTTAGATTGTGTTACAGAAACTCAAATATTAATAAAAAGCAGCCCAAATGGATTAAGTTTCTGAAGTCATTGCTAACAGTTAAGTGTTTTTAGTTCAATATATAAAAAAAGTGACTGTCAAGCGAGAAATTCAAAACATTCTATATAGTATTCAATATAGTAGAATAAACTTATTTTTGTCCTCAAACCTTTTCTTCCTTTTGAACTAACAAGTTTATATTTAATTAACATTCACATAGCCATAGTTGTCTGATAAAATGAAAGTAACTAAATTCTGATTTATTTTGGATATTTTAAATCAGTACGTGTGTGTATATGATGATTAAATTATAAGCATTTATAATTTAAAATAAGGAACTTATTTCTTCACCAATCCCAGTTTAGGACCCCTGATCTACATAATCAGTTCAACTGCAAGGATAATTTGAATGGTGGATGAAAAACCATTCATAGTTCTTTCAAAGATCCCAAATGGTTTTTTATTCACTTCTGGAACCATTTTTCTCAGTTGCGATCATGGGCCATACTGGCCTTGTTACAGAATTAGTTGTATTACTCAATAGCGAGAAATTATTGTTGGTCGCTCCTTTCAAACATTAAAACAAACAAAGATAAGCTTATTGTTTATTCAAAAAAGGAACTATATATGTTTGTCAATGGTTAGGAGGAATGGAAAAAAACAAAGCCTAGTGAAACCATTTCTTTTGTTGGTTACAAACTTACAATCTAGGTTACTACATGTTTGTTTTTATATCAAACTAAGCAAAAGATTTAAAGAAAAACATTTGATTGGCCCCAAAAACAGATTGAATTAAAATGTAAGAACGTACATGTAAAAGACACAAAAATGGGAAAATGCAAAAAGTAGTGTTAAAGCTTGTTAAAATCAGCTTAAAGTGAACAAAGCGTGCTAAGAAAGTGAAGTTTTAAAATCTCTATAAAGTTCAAATCGCTTTAAAAATGATTACAAGGACGTATAAAGCCCTGAAGCACCCAATCATCTCCAGTGTTCAACCACACATTAACTCAAGTCCAGACAAACATGGTAAAAGGTTTAAGTTTTGTTCATGACACAAGATAAAGCCATTCTTTGAAAAATAAAAAGTTTAAAAGCATCCTAGAACTATAACTTTAGTATTTACATCAAACAAGAATCAGTCACACTAGTATTGGACTGTATGACTGCGCCCTCTAATGGCCTGGATGTCTTATACTTTACACATAACTGGCAAGAACCTAATGGACTTTGTAGTTTTTTTTTTAGCACAGATGCAGTCCTGGGCAAGGATAACAATAAAAGAAAGAGACAACTGCAAAAAAAAACTGCCATTGTGTGCTATATTTACCGGCTTAATACAGTGGTTCTGATGCGAGGTAGAAATATGGCATTTGGTTTAGGTCACACGCAATGTCTGTCAGTTACTGAAGAGTTCGAAAGCTAACCGGCGCTGCGTGAGTGAGCCTGTGTTTCTCAAGGTTCTTGTGGATCCTAAAACCCTTCGAGCACACATTGCACATGTAGGGCTTTTCACCTGTGTGAAAGCGCAGATGAGCCTTCAAATTGTTTTTGAGACGGAAGCCTTTCCTACAGTACTGGCAGACGTGAGGTCTCTCTCCAGTGTGGAAGCGCTCGTGCCTCCGCAAGCTTTTCCTCAGGGCAAATGTCTTTTTACACCTCCTGCACGAATAAGGCTTTTCGCCCGTATGAAATCGCTCATGCCGCTTCAGGATCTTCTTGCGTTTGAACTTCTTGCTGCAGATCTTACAGGCATAAGCATGTTTGTGTGTGAGAACACCCTGCAGCCGCCAAATGCCATTCCCGCACTCTTTAAAGCAGCACAACCGACGTCCCGTATGGACACGCTGATGGGTTCTCAGGTCTTTGAGCGTAGAGAAGCATTTTCTGTCGGAACCGTTTGGCCTGTGCGCATTTGACAGCATCAGGAGATTCACAAGCTGCACAGAGCAAGGCCGTAACAGTTTGCAATCGAACGGCGTTTGGCTCAGCTGGAAACGCACCTTCTTGCCGTTTGCAGCACTATTACCTGATGCCTGGCTGAGTTCAGCAGCTTCCGCTTCGGCTTTGCTAGACTGCAGAGGTTCTGTGAGTGGTGACTTTTCAGCAGACGGCAAAGAACTAACTTCCATAAGCCCAAGGTCCCACTGGCTCATAGTGTCAGTGGAAAGGTCTGCACTGGGAATGCTACTTAAAACAGAGCTGAACGGAAAAGACTCTGGATCGACTACAGAGGGTGAAGAGGATTCTTCAAGTTCCTGAATACCTAAAAAGGAAAAAAAGGATGAATTGTTTTATTTCACAAAAATGTATTCATTTTTTTCATATTTTTTGGTAAATAAAACATTCAATTACAACTTATGCATTTAACTCATGTAGTTGATTATAGTTGGTAAGCATGTACAATAAAACACTTTTAAATATAAATGAATATGAATCAAACATGCCTGTTTTCTTCATACCATTTTCCTGAATTGTCTCCGTCTTTAAATCATCTGTCCATTGGACCTCACGAATTAAGCTGTCTCCTCTACCAATCCCCTAAAATGATGAGTGATACACGTGACTTGGTTAGTAAGGCAAAAAGAAAAAGAAACTACAAAATTAACATACTACAACATATTGCAAAAATTTGTGCATTTTGTATTAATCAGGTTTCACGCAATGTTTTTGTTCTCAAATGTTTTTTTTTTTTTAGGGAACTGCAGGAGGTTCATGAGGTCATGAAAAGTTTTAAATTATATTCAATAAAATAGAAAAAAAAAAAAAAAAAACACAACATGGCTTTTAAATTACTTTAAAGTCGTCGAATTAATTATACAACTGTATGGTCTTACACACTGCTTGCTTCAGAGTAAAGCACCGGCAAAATGTATTCAAGTGTTTACAAATGAAATGAATTTAAATCAGTCTCTGCATGTCCTGTAAG
>JAUMHP010000041.1:13915029-13927529 GCA_032361065.1 Enteromius trimaculatus | reverse complement strand
ATGAAGATTACAGTACATGAAGGGAAGCAAGCTCTGCTACTAAATCATGAGATCACATCCTGGAACATCTCTGCAATGTCTTTGATTCTTCATTAACTCAGAGTATTATTTACTGTACATTACTTTTATTAAATCTCGAAACTAATTGATAATTTTGTGAATATACTGCATGTTTATATCCAAAAGGGAAATCACAGTGCTTGCAAGGCAGCATAAAAGGTTTTCTGAAAGATATTGACACTTTGCACAGACTATGATGGTGTGCTTCTTGGTAAATCTACAGTTTTTTTAAATATTAAAAAATATATATATATATTTTTTTTATTATTTTTAAAACTACACTTTTTAAATTGTCCCTTTAGTGGTAAAACAGTTAAAATTTGTCTTACTAAAGAATTTGTTTTTTTATACCCTGATCGACACAGAGATACAGCAAAAGAGTTATTTTATTATTGTTAAGATTTGATTTTCTTATAATTTTAGTTCAATTTCAGTACTTTTTTTTTACTATAATAACCCTGATACAGCACATCTCTTGAGAGTGGTAAATCAGTATTGTAAGTTTATCAAGTGTATTTAGATAAAGTAGAGACATGTTTAGGAAGGTCAAACAGTTATATAATGTAGCTTTAAAAAAGTCAGCATACATTTACATTACCATACTTTTCACTTTGCATCAAATTATAGACGGTTAAATCAAGGAGGTCTGTAATACCTGGAGAGAGCTATCCATTAGCATTCCCATTCATCTCAATGGCAGTGTGAAATTATCAACAAAACAAACTTTGAAACGATTCTGTATGTGAAGTGGTTCAAGCTGAATTTATTGTAGCAAACTGTCAAAAAAAGAAGAAAAACAGAATGGTTCAGCAATAAAGTGTTGCCTTGCAAGCACCGAAAAAAAACCTATTGTTTGTCTGACAGCATTAGCTTACCCAGATCTCATACATGTTGTGTGGCTGCATTTTCCTCAGTGTTGGCCTGTGGAGACATTTTCAATCGTGTTCACTAATGATATTTTTTCTCAGTTTAAAAGATTTTTTGCATCAGTCAACACACCTGTCATTGTCCTCGATGAATTCAACAAGTTCTTTCTCACTGTAGGGTTTGCCAGGGATGACAGTGGGTTCATCCATGAAGGGCTCATAGAAGTCAACCTCATTCAACTTCAAGTCTAGAGACTTGGCAATCTGCAAACAGGCATTGTTTTCATAGTTTCAAAAAATTTCTCAAAAGCAAAAGTTTTTGTAAAAAATTTGCTGCTAGAGTGCAACTACTGCCACATTAACATCAAGAAAGTCAAAATATCAATGTTTTAACAAAATATAAAAACTAAATATCCATAGAAAGTCTGATACAATTGGTAGATTTGTGATACTACCAGGATTGTGTAAATTATGTTTACATTAGTTACCTTTGGACTAAAGGTGGCAAAGAACTTAATGTGTGGGTGAAACTCCTCGGCTGCGTCTTCAAATTCATGGTAGTCTAAAAATCACAAGACCACAGGTGAACTTCTCAAACTGTTTATATGTGGGGGAAAAAAGCCCATTGCATGGCCTATTTGGATACACACGCTCAGATTTGTGACTCTTGAAGAAGCCCACCAGCTTGATATCCTCCTCAATATTATGGAAACCTTTCAATTCTCGCATATTGTTAAGGATCTCAACTGGATCCTCAATGACCTGGGAAAAGAGTTGATAAGAGAGGGAGGTAAGGACAACTCAACTCCTGACACTGATGACTAACCGTGCATATACAAGAAGGGGAACAAGTTGGGGAAAAGAGATTATTTGAGACTAAACTGTCCATAATAAGCTCCAGGTATATATGATTCTTCACGTACATCATACAGGAACTCCACCAGTGTGTCCGCAGCAAGCTCTCCATCGTACTCAATGACCTCATCCTCAATAAAGATGTAGATACTGTCAGCCTCGTCCAGACCTGAGGAGCACATAAATAAACCTGTGAGAACAATATGGGAAATGTCCAACAGAGGTCATGGTTGTTCTTCTGCTGATATCCTGAAGTGCATTAAAAAGTAATCTGTACAAGAGGATTAAATAAAGCATAAAAATATAGCCTGAAACAGGAAAACCTCATTTAGAGGAAAAAAACATATAATCAGATATAATTAAACTTCGATGAAATGTCAAAAAATGACATTTGACCTATGGCGTAATATGTCTTTTGCTACCCTACAGTAAAAGACATGGACTTATTTACAGACTAGACAAACCAAAGCACACCAACAGTATCTTCCGCAGAGTAGATTATGCATAAAGTGAAGCTTTTACATAAACATTAACATAGGTTAAGGTTTTGTATAAACAAAAAATTATATGTTAGGGGTTTTGTTTGTGTAAAACATTTTTCTCCCCCTTCAAAAATGTACAAATAGTCCACATAATGCCTAAATCAATATTTACATGGATTAGATCACAGCACATGACAGTTATGCTAATATTGGAGTGTTTCTTGAATGTACTTACCTAATTTCTTGGCAACAGCTTTGTCTGTCTTCTCATCGAGTAGGCCGATTCCGATGTCCTCATCGTCAAGATCCTCCAGGACTTGGGCAGCAAGCTGTGTAACAAACAAAAAATAAATAATTAAAACCTAAAATAATGTCCTACACTTTGAAACAGAATGAGTGATTTGGTTTAAATGTGTAAATGCATGTTAATGGTGCCCTAAAATACATCCGTTCACGTGATACAACTGTTAAGAGGGCAGTTCCTGTTCATTTGTAAACACTAAGGTAAAGCGACTTCTTGTTTAACCCAATAGTGTTTTTGTCCTATCAGCACATCCATTATGTATTTATTATCAACCCGCTTTTGGTAACTGAGTACCAATACAGGGTGTTGGACAAGGACAGCAAATTTCTTTTCTGCCTGCACAGATATTTCAGGCTATGCAGTAAGAACTGTGGGTAGTTTCGTCCACAGACTTACATCCATAAAAGCCGTCATCAAGAGTGCTGCCCTTGCACTTTCTAAATCGGTGTGAAACTTGACCCGTGTGATGGACAGCTGCTTCCACCAATCACAGCTCTACATGTGCCTGCTGAGCTGAAGTAACAGGATGCTGGCGCGGTGACAGGTGCAACCAACCACTGTGAAGAACCAATTCCTATACATTCCTCAATTTAAGAAAACTTTCAGTAAGTTTGTTTCTTCCGTGAAGCACAAAAAGTGAAACAATGTGTTGGTTGCTCTTCCCTATGAAATCAATGTACACTGGGACCAAGTCCCTTAAGCTTAAAAAAGTGGCATAAATACATTATAATGTCACATGCACACAGTATTTACAGTCTTTTGATGTCATGTTACAGCTTTGTATAAAAAAACAGGATCAATCGTTAGTCGTTATTCACTGATAATTTACTCCTCACGTGAGCTGTTAAGGCATAGATCTATACATAGATATGTAAACATCCGCCATTTTGGAAAGGTTAATATTTCAGATGCCGCTGAACACTTCTACCTGTTATGTCAGATAGCTTATGTAATGCACCTTAAGAGCACCCATGCATTAACTGCTGTGAACAAATCGAGTCAATGAATAAATCAGAATGTATCCGACAGATCATGCTGATCTGATCATTGTAAATATCTGGCGAAAAATAAATGCTACTTCTCTACCTAACATTTTAAGGAGATTTTGAGTAATGAATCACATTTACAGTCTGAAATGTGGAATTTAGTGCATGAATTTTATGTATGTTTGTAATATTTTTATGATCCAACTTGAAACCCTCTGTTCTCATTCAAAGTGACAGCACAAAAAAAGACAACAAACATTTTGATCCTTTTTTGTGTTGCACTATTATTATTCAGGTGAGTAAATAAGATACTTTTAATTTTTGTGGATGTACATTCGAACTGCCTGTACACATCGTTTAACATTAAATTGTATTAAACTAACTGGAGAATGAAAAAAACGATAAATGTTGTAGAGTTTAGAATTGTATTAAATTAATTTTGGTTATTTAAATAATGGAACTACTGGAAATATTAAACGTTTTCTGAAGGTTCGTCCAAGTGTTCTGTTGATTTGGTAAATGCAATGTTCTTCTAGTTTCCAGTACTAGCATCAATATTTCAGAGATAAAATTCTTATCTGTATTAATGTACCTTATAATAGGATAGTGTTTCTCAGATTTTTCTCCTATGAGTTCAGTCCTATAGATTAATGCACCACACTAGTTTTAAAAGGAGGGGGAAGTATGTCTGTTAATCAAATCTTAGGCTAAACTCAGCTAAAGGCTTACGGCCAAATAGACCACGACTATATAAGGTGACCCACAAAAAGACATGAGTCAACAAGAGAGGATTTTTTGCAGTGAATCTAGATAGAGTTTGACAAATCAGAATCATGATAGAGGGAGGAGGAGGAGACGCCCCAATACTCCCTGGTGTAATGCACCCTCCTTCTGCCTCTTTGCATCTCTCCACCTCCTTCAGCCATACCTCCATATCTTTCAGTGTATATTCAACAATTCAGAGATGTGAAGAAACATAACTAAATAAAAATAAGCTCATAATTTACTTACAGCAGCCAACAAACCTAAATGTGGCTTCCCATCCATAAAACTATCTAGAACTAGGTTTACTCAGAGGCCTCATGTTTATAAGTCAATATATTATTAACCAACCGTTGTAAAGGAAATTTAACCAGAACTCCCTTCGCTGGTTGGTGTAAGTGAAAGTGTTTCTATAAGGGCAGAAAGCAGATCTTCTGTTATGGAGCATCACAGTGGCCTGTCCCACACAAACAGCTATGACAGCAGTGCCGACTATAATTAGCGCTGCTGCAGAGGACCAACCAGGACTATTTTGGCAAGGTGGTGGTGACGTTCAAGTTCTTGGGATCCGCTGACAGGTACAGTACTGTGACCAACACTTAGTCCACTCAGCCTACACTGCAGATTTCATGCTAGAACATCAACACAGCACACAAGGTGTTTCAAGTTATTATAACTCCTGTAACTTCACATCAGCGCTGGACTGCTGTGTATTAGGCAGCAAAGCCACATACGCAAAAAACAAGTGTTACTAAGCCTAAAAACAGGCCATTTTTTGCACCCATTGCCCTCACAGTATAGGTCTATCAAGAAAAAGGCTGTGCATAATGCATGGTTGGCATATTAAATTGGACAATGTTAACAAAACTGTAAAAACAAATAGTTAGACCAGTGCAAGTATCAAATATTAATTCTCAACACATTAACATTTCATTTATTATTATTATTATATTATTGCCATAATTTATTTATTTTAACAATAATATTAAAATAATAATTACAACAACGATTCAGTTAATTAAAGGTTTAGGCGATTGAGGCCCGGTTTCACAAACGGCTTAGCTTAAGCCAGGACTAGACATTAGTTAAATTAAGATATTTAAGCAACTTTTAAAAAATGCCTCATAAGAAAAGATTACAGGTGTGCAACTTAACACAGAACAATGACACTGACATGTTTTAAGATATGTCAGGGCAAGATATTTTCATCTGAGACCACTCAAACATGCAATTTAGTCTGGGACTAGCTTAAGGCTTGTCTGTGAAACTGGGGGTGAATGTTCTGGCCCTTCTCCCAAAAATTAATGTCCAACACAAATGCGTCAGCATTCCACTTAATTTATAACTAACATCAAAGATTTAGACACACAGTTACTCAAATGAGGTAATCTCACATTACACTGTGGCCCATATACAAAATCCTTAATAACAACAGGCCACTACTGAATGCAGGAGGTGACAGCATGGCTAAACGATGGTGTGACCTACGTGGGCTCAGGTCTGCCTGCTAAGAGTTTAAAGAAAGTCATTTCAGCACTTAAACTTATTTTATTTTACTTGGTCACAAGAGTAACCTAATTGATATATCATTATATATCATTAGATTTTTTTCAACTTTTATTAACCTTTATTTTTTTTATAGAACTTTAAACAGTACGGACTGATTCAAAGTACCTTCTTAGAGATAAACAGAAAATGAGATAATTTAGATTTTAGCTCATGTTATTTAGAATTCAGAAGTTAGTTAAGCGTTGGTTCAGTTCAGATCAATGAACAGTGAAGATCATCAATTTTTAAAGTTCAGATAATCTACACAAAGCATCTAGTGTATGTATGTATGTGTTTATAATTTTTTTAGTCATTTTAGTTAACAATAAAAAGCTGGCTAATATCCATCTCCTTATGCAATCCAATACAGTGTTACTCATGATTTGGCCCGTGGCCCCGTCCTTCAGACTCTATACTGTACTGTTACAGAAAATAACAGTGCTGAGGTTTCTAAACGCTACAAATGCTATTTTTCAGTTTATGTTTGCACATGGGCTTATCGATGAACCCAAGTGAAGATTGCTGGGATAAACCCAGAAAAACAAATTCCTTTGAAAAACGACCCATCTAGGCTTATGGTCAGGATGCAAATATACTGTGTGGTGCATCAGCAATTTTCTGAACACAGATGCCATAGTCCAGAGTGTTCTCATGACAGGCCCCACATTCCCCTGGCTCTGGTGGAGTACCTTACCTTCTGATATAGCGCAAAGCCTCTGAGTTATATCTTTAATAATATTCATTTGTATTTGTCCTCTATCAAGGTTCAGGAATGAATAACTATGGCTATATTAAGTTTAAAAGCATCTGTTTACAACCAAATAGATACATCAGATCAAATGACTATGTTTCTGTTTAATTTTTAGTGTCATGCGGCTCGGTTTACTATCAATTTAACTTTTAATAAACCACAAGAGCAGAACTATAAAAAGCCAGAAGTAAAACACTACATGTTATAGTCGCACACTAATTCCTGATGAACTTTTCCGCTAGCTTCACAAGTCTTTCATTGAGAAGGGGCACACATTTGACTTTTAACTACATGTTTAGTTTTGAATTCTTTTTAAACACAACATTTGTATTTAGAACCTGCAACTTATCTAGCCTGTGGCTCGCTATTTTTTCAGATAGAGAAAACTATTCAGACAATTTCATACAAAAAAAAAGGTTTCTGAAAAGTGTTATTTTTGTATAATTTTTAACATTTATTAATATTTGATATTTCAATATTTTTTGGTTGATATCTATTATTTATTTTGTTTTGTGCATGTACATCTTTTTGTTTTAGTTTTAATTAACATTTACAGTCGTTTCATTTCAGTTTTCAGTGATTTTAGTACTTAAACCTAATGGCTTCAGTTGAAGCTATTTTTAAAGATACGGTTTTATTTTATTTCGTCTTTAATTCAGTTTTAAAAAAATATATTTTAGTTAACATAAAAACAGTTTTGACTGAGCAAATATGTTCTGTTCTTATGAAAACACAAATAAGAAGCATGAAATAAGGTCTTTAAATAAACAAGTTAGCCAGATTTGATTTAAATAAGTAATATCGGTAGCAAGCATATTTCAGGTGTGCAAATAAACAGATATTTTTCTCAAATAAAATACTCCACCTTTCACTGTTTTGTTTTGTTAAAGGATGTTCATTTACATCAAACTTGCACACAGTTACACTGGTTCAAGGTGCTACCTACAGTTCCCTCCCCTTTGGCTGATTTTTGAGTCAAACCCACCTCAAGGGCCAGCTCCTCAATCTGAAACTGTTTCTGGGCGACTTTGCTGGATCCTACGTGCTCATGGTAGTACACCACCATCACATCATATTTCTTCATCACAGACTTGTAATTCTTGGCATTTAGGTCGTGAACGCGGTCCTTTCCATCGTACTCAGGGATGTCCATACCTTTCTGCCCCCATGACAGCTGCCCAAAGGTCAGAAGGAGCCCAAGGAACACTAGGTTCCACTTCATGATTCAATACTTAAGAAGGGAAATATGTAAAACAAATTGACTAATTACGGCATAAAACTTAATTAGAAAGGACCTGTAATCCCCGCCACCCAGAACAGACAAGACCAAGTCCTGAGGCCCCTGTATGAAACCCCTATACACGGGTAAAAGAGACGAGCAACAGGGTCAAGAGCATTTTAGGGGGTGGGATTAGGTGAGTGCATGAGAGAGAAAGAGAGAGAGAGAGAGACGGAGACTGATACGAGAAAGAGAGAGAGAGAGAGAGAGAGAGAGAGAGAGAGAGAGAGAAAAAAGAAAAAGACATGATTCCTCATGGAGTGAGCAAGGCAAAGTAGAGTTTACCATACAGAACTGTTTAATATGACTTTTAGGGAAACAACTGAAAGTTTGTGTACGGGACAACCAAAAAATATTTAAGCATGAATAAAAAAAAATTATGAAGAAGGAAATGGAAAGGGATCTTGAGGCACACAGGAAGACATCCTCTGCCATATTAAGTGTTACACAGCTCAGATCTTGGCTAAAAATACAAGATGTAGCATGGAGACGGCTGTGTGGAGAGGGTGGGGGGTGGAGGTGTCTTATTTGCCGCACTTGGCTCATCCTTGGTGATAGAATGTGGCACTAGGTCACTCCAGGACGACACAAAGAGACAAGGCTGGTGCACCTCCTTGGGTTTCACAGATGTCAGTTTGCATTTTGGGTAATCAATTCTGGCTTGCACTTCTATCTGACCCAGAATGGTGCATATGACAGGTGCCCGACCGCATTCGTGCTCAGTGTGTTTATCAGCACTGAGAATTTTTTTTTATGGCCTACATGCCTAAACTCTGCAAGGGCACTACAGTACGTGTACGTGCAAGATTATATGTGTGCGTGGGTTCGCTAAATAGCTCAAGATTACTTTACAAATTGAAAGACGAGAGGGAGTTATTAATAAAAATCACGTAACACGATCTTACATGTTCTCTTCCCTTCAGGACTCTTTATTTAGTGGCCTGTAGAGTTAATGCCTATTTAGTCGTCAGCTGGTGGTTAATGATGAGGCAAAGCAGCGCATTTGAGAGAGAGATGATGTGATGAAAAGGGAGTCGTAAGTAAAAGGAGAGTGCTTGGATGTCACTGCATGTCCGGTGTTGACTGTGCAAAGCATCATGCTTTAGCATAATGCTTCATTAAATGGTGATGGTGTTTGATGTGGCATCGGAACACTTGGAGTCAAAATGAAACCCTGTTCACAACCTATTTTATATCTCTGATGTCACCCATTTATGACAATATGCAATGATGAAAAACACATAGGAGGGGAATTTCAACTATCATAGACTGATTTGATACACGGATCCACATTTGGTATTGGTGCAAATGGAAATACAAATATATTTATGACCTTCCACTTACCACTATAGAAGTTTACCCAACTATGACATCTTTCACTGTCTGTTATATGAAAATGTAATAAATATAATACATATTTGCTAAAAAAATAAGTAAATCATGTGAAAATTGGTTACTATATAACAGTGACAACACTTAAGATCTTGTTTTTGACCACCTGTTGGTTAAAATCTGATACTAAACTAATTCTTATTCGTACTTTTTCATAATGGCACCATCTAGTGGTAAGAAGAATAAGATACAGTAAAAAGGCTGGAATGTATTCAGTATGTCATTATATTCTCAAGTATTTCACAATGTGGCTCTCTGTCATTTATGATTGGTTTTACCTAAACCTGGTTAATGAATGTATTGATTAACCACCAGAAAGCATTTAGAAAATTTCCATATATAGAGACACTCAATTCTGATTTTGACCAAACTTTTTAAATTGAAGCTAATCTTTCATTCATATTCAGAGGGTGCTCAACAAAATATCACTGTCTGCAAATTATTGAACTTCCATGAGCAAAATCTGCGCTAGCCTCTTCTTTAGAAACTGTTGGGAGTAGCATTAGCTCCAGTCACCTGATTCCTTTCGGTCGTAGCTTTTCAGAGAGCATGAACCAGCTTCTTTATTACTTTGTTTTCAGGTGCTTGACACTTGGTGGTAATGTGTCCATTCTCTCCACACCAATAACAGAAGAAATCATCTTTGTGCTTAATGGGCTTTTCTCTTTCGGACACTGGACCTGGCCTAGAGTTTGTCACAGCATTGTTGGGGCAGAGTACAACTGACACTTATAACTACAAGCCAAGAGAGTTCGTTTTTTGTTTGTTTGTTTTTTTTACCCTACTTGAAGTGTAGATCAGCCCTCATGGAAGAAATAGAAACTGGTTTTGGATCAGTAAAATGTAATTTTATCTCAATTAATATAATAATTTATTTAATAATAAATAATTATTTTTTCCATCCATTTTCCTAAAAAAAGACTAAAGTCTATCTAAATTGTAAATCATGCTTTTTACAGTAATTTTACAGCTTAATATATTACATTTACATTACATTTAGTCACTTAGCAGACACTTTTACCCAACGTGACTTACTAATAACAATGGAGGCAATCAAAGTGTCAATATAGACATTGTCCTATATTCACCACTTACGTGGTATTCATTTTATTTGTGCAGGTCTTAAAAAGTCTTAATTTTTGAGCTTAAAAATCATGGTGTAGTTCAGAAACTCACATACTCAGAAGAATACATATGAATAAACTTCATATAAACTGTAAAATTAAACAATAGACTGGTAGCCCAAAACCTGCAGGGAGCAACAAAAGAGAAAGTGTAAACTGACATAGGAAAATCAGTTCAAAAACCTTAATTTCTTTTCAACTGAAAAGGAAGACATGAACATGTAAGATGACATGGGGTGAGTAATTTATCAGAGAATTTTAATTCTGGAGTTAACTTATCCTTTAAACTGTAGCAGTCCTCAGTCCTGTACCATATTGCTGTGGAGTACAAACAACTTCTTCACATCAGAAAATCAGAATATCAGCTCAGAAGCAAACAGATCATAAATTAAACTCTTACGTAGTATCCACCAAGATTGGCATTTGTAAATTGAATGGTTCTGGCTTCTGGTGTCATTCCATCTATTTTTAGCTGTACAAAGCAGCTTGATTTGCTGCTTGATATTGTAATGTATTCTCTTAACTATGAACACACTGATTTGTAGTGTGTTTACTGCTCTTTGTTAATCTTCTTATTTTCCAACTGTGGGTAATAAACAGAAGTCTCGCTGATTCAAAGAAAAAAGCTTACTTCCAAATCGAATAATGGGTGGATAAAACACCAACCAAACAAAACAACAAAAGCGGTCACAACAGTTAGATTCTCTATTGTAGGCTTGAAACTCAGAGAGAAACAATAGACCTCTCTTTTCAATCATCTGTGTTCTTTTCATATCAGAATTCTCATTACATTTAATAAGTACAAATGTAGCCAATCACAAATGAAAGAACATACCTGAAGAGACGTTTTGAGCCAGTGAGTGCATGACTAACAAACTTGTCCAGCTATTCAATTTGTAACTTATTAGATGTATTTTATTGATGCCTACACTTCCCCGACCAAAAACCTACCACTACGATTATGCAAGTACAGCAATTATTGTTGTTTGACAAAAATGATGCAATGTTGACGTGTGCAGCCAGTAACCAAGTATATCAGCATTCATGGTTACAAGGCTATTTGAATGACCAAACTTTAGAATTACCCCGTTACACCAGAAATAAATGTAATAATAATTTGAGGCCAGAATTATAAGGATAAAGCTGCTCATGGATGAAAAGTGAAGAGCTTGATAATTGCAGAAGAACACATTAAACAAGCCTTTTTAAAGGAGGCATTCCCAGTCTGGATGACCTCATTTGGGGAGGTCGCTAACTCTTTAAATATCTGTGACAATGACATTAGAAGATGTTTCGTGGCCACATAAGAGCTTGTAAGTATTTTATTGTGTTTATATTTAGGTCAGATTTTACATAATGATAAATAATAGGTTTCCATGTAGTTAATAATCTATTATTGCCTTTATTATGCTGAAAACTTCCAGTACATTAATTTCTTCATCTGACTTGTCCTAGTGGATTACTGAAATAAACAAAATACAAATACTTACAAATGTATTGTGTAGTGTTGAAGCTGAATTGTTTAATAATTGCAGGAGTAATTTGGTCACCTGAAAAATAACTGAAGATGGTGTTGTTACAAACGCTACTGCTGCTCTGTGCTGGGAGTTCACTTGCAGAAGATTTATTTTCACCATGCGTGAACATTTACGCTGAGCTTGGAAAACTGAAGGACATAGATAAAAGGACACAAAAATTGGAAGAAACACTGGCCAAAGTATTGAGAGAGAATAAAGGTGAGGTGCAACGGTGGCTGAGTTTCTTATTAAACGTCATTGTGGAAAAACAACTGAACTATTTTAAAGAAACGGCAACTTACAAACTGCAACATGTCATTATCATATGTTTGTGTATTCCAACAGCTCTGACTGCTATAGTTCAAAACACACAAGTACAGCTTAAATCTCTTCAAAGAGAGAAAGGCAAGTAAAAGGCACACTTTGTCGACGTTTAAATGTTTTAAATTACACATTTAATTATATATGTTACACCGGTTTATTCATTTATTCACAGACAAAAAGGTTGCCTTTTCAGCTGGACTTCTGCAATCTGGAACAGGACACACTGGGCCCACTAATGCTGCAAAAACTC
>JAUMHP010000041.1:13897029-13914984 GCA_032361065.1 Enteromius trimaculatus | reverse complement strand
CGTTGTTCTCACACTTGAGATCGGCGATCAAATTTCTACCCGGCTCTGGGCAAACACCTGGGTTTATGATGATCCAGAAAGTTACACCAGTTTCGGTGGTTTTCTGATTTTCCCCATGTAAATGTCTGAATCTTGTAGGATGCACTGTCATACTGTCATTGAACTGTCAGTGCACTGTCAGTTTCTTTCAGTTGAAACAATTTACATTTTAGTCTAGGACTAGGCCTAAGTCTTGTGTTTGAAACTGGGGCATAATGATTTTTCTAAGAATGTGAGTAGCACTTCCCATAAGCTATATCTTATAAAAGTAGATTAAAAGATAATACAGATCTTGAGAGTTAATTTAATCACTGTAGAGAATGCATCATTCCATGCAAATTACCATCTGTCCTGAAAGGTCAAAGTGTTAGTTTCGGTCTGAGGTACTTAAGAAAATGCTACAGAAAGGTAGGAGAGATTCTGTAGCCAGTGATTCTGTGTGTCTCTACACTTCATACTATGCATTTCCTGCAAATTTGTACTTTTAGATTTATCAAGAATTTGAGGTTTTGTATTAATATGATTCAATATCTTCGAATTGGCTATGTAATTGGGATAATAAATACCTGACTGAAAATAAACCGCTACATTTGATCTTATTCTGTTTTAGTCTGTAATTATAGACTCTAGTAGATCCTTGCTAGCGACATGAGCACCCAAATGAATGAGTAAATAATATAAACAATTAACTAGAATCAGAAGGGTAATAATTATAAACAAACAACCAATTTCCATTTCAACCTAAATTCGATGTCAATAAAATGTAGTCAGATTTTAATTTAACCATTTATAATAACATAACATTTGATTATTAATGTGCTATAACATTATTTTAAAATTTCGGCTATTCTCTGTAAAATGATTACCGTTTGAAATTCAGGTATGCAAAAATCAGTAAAAAAAAAAAAGCAGAGCTCAAGGGGTTAAAAAAGGTTATTAAAATGTAATTGTAGTGAGGCAAAGTGTCCTCTAGGGCAGTGGTTTTCAACCTGTGGGCCGCGACGATATTGCAGGGGGGCCGCCAATTATTTTTAACAAAAATTGTAACATTGTTAATATAATAAAAAATGTCTAGTTTGCTGATCCATTATGTATATTTTCTGTTTATTCAATACATTACCAGTTTATTCAATAAAGACAATTAACAGCCTTGTTTCCGAGTACTTCGTTAACTCGACACTAAAAGCGGGATAGTTTAAATTCTTTTGCAGTGGGCCGCAGAAACATATGTGTTTGTCTGCATGGGCCGGGAGTTAAAAAAGGTTGGGAACCACTTCTCCAGGGGTCTTTTATTTCCTTCTTTTTAATAGATCAGGCATACCCAAATTCAAAACATTGCCAAACCTACATAGTTTGGGATAAATGGGTAAAAAAAAGGGAGGGTCTCATTTTACACAAAAGATCTTAACACATGGGTGGAATAATTCATAATTATTATTGTATTTGTTCACAATCCAACTGTGTGTGGAGCTGCTAGCCTGCATGTCCATTTTGTGCTCAGTGCTCCCTCCTCCCTTGTGTTTAGAAAGGCATAGGTCAATAATGGATAGGGCTAGGAGGTCAATCGATGTCTCTTTTGAGAGCTGTCATTGGAGGCTTTTCGATAGCCCAACGATTGAGGGGTAAGACTATTGCAATTTCTACTGCAGAGGAACTACCGGAATGTGAACACGATTTCAGAAACCATAGCGGCACTCCTGAATTGTGATGACGTAATGAGCGGTGACACAAATGTGTTACGGCAAAACTAAAATATATATTAAAAATTTAAAGAATATAAATATAGATCTGAAATTGTCTCGATTTGCCAGCGTTTTAAAGCCTATATTGATAGAAAAGTGAAAAAACAAATCTAAATTTAATTTAATATTTTATTGAAAGCTTCCTGTAGAATTATTCTGAAACAGGATAATAATAAAAAAGACAGGTAAATACAAACATAGATATTTCCTGAAAGCTTCTTGAGGAGCCACTCAAGTCTCCCCCTTTTAAAATACAAATTTTATCTTTGTTCACAGAAAGAAAGAAAAAAAAAAATCCCATAAGACACACAGGGCAAACAGGGAACAAGTTTCACTCTGAGAATACATAATGGACATATTCGACAATTGAAAAATAAAAACCTCTTAGCTTCAAGTCAGAATGATTAAGAATAACTGGAGAACGTAATGGTTTCTGTTGTTTGAAACCAGACATCTGTCTTCAAGGTTGAGGGACACTTCAAATGTCTGAAAAGATGTCATGCTAACATTAAAAAATAAACTGATATCAGTGAAACTGATGGAAATGTAGTGTCAGTCATTATAAGAGTGCAGGCATTAACATCATAACAGACAAATCTTTTAAAGACTAGCTTCAACCTTTCAAAAGAACTGAAAGGGCTGAATGTTGAGTGCGTGTCTCCTTTTCATGGTGTTTAAAACATCCTATGAGTCATCACCATTAACGCTGTCACCATCATCTTCCCCTTCTTCGTGCTCACCCTCTTCCTCCTCTCCCTCTTCTTCTTCGTTCTCTCCTTCCTGGCTTTTAACCTGAGAATTGAGATTGACAAAGATGGAAGAATTTATATTAAATTTATAACAACCTGGAAGTATTTATTCATTGATCAGAGCTAAAACTTAATCTGTATGGAACATCCTTGCGTACATGGTTAGTCACAGGGATGCATACGGTTAATATGGTAATTCAACACAAAATTTACTTTAGTGCCGGATCAGAACTTGATATCGGCCAATACTGAATCTCAGGTAATAAAAAATATTTAAAAAAAAAAGTAAAATACAAAAGGTGAATCAGAGCATCTCTACCAATTAAAACAATCATTTTGCACATGGATTTTATTTCTACATACCTCTTCTTCTTCCTCCAGCAAATCTCTCTCCTCCTCAGAATCATTTATCTCTTGCTCTTCCCTCTCTCTGTCTTTTTTGCTGGAATGCTGAAGAGAGGAAGCTTCACCCACTTCTGCCTTCACATTCTTCCCCTCTGAGGAAAAGAAAAAACATGCATGAATAACAACAATTGGTAATAATTATACAAAGTCAATTATAAGCACCTCAACAGCACCTTAGAATAATTTCCCTATTGAAAAGTAAATTCTTATAATCAAAAGAATAATTTTATATACAAGTTTTGGCACAATGGTGTTTTAAATCATTTATAGGGCTGTCAGTCAATTAAATTTTTTTTTTTTTAAATTAATTAATAATTAACTGTAAATTATTTAAATTAATCGCAAAAAACACTTGGCTGTGAAAATACCCCCTAAAGACAATTTTTTATTATTATTTTTTGTGTTAAATGACAACGCCTAACAAACTATAGATCAGGGTTCCTCAAATCTCACCCTGGAGGTCCAATGCACTGCCGAGTTTGGATCTAACCCTAATCAAACACACCTGAGCATGTTAATCAGTGTACAGGGATCAGTAGAACACACAGTTTTATCAGGGTTGGAACTAAATACTGCAGTGCATCGTACCTCCAGGGTGAGATTTGAGGAATAATTTGAGAAGCCTCCCATTTTTTTTCGTTCCAAAAATGAAATACTTTTGTTTTGATCGGAGATGCATAGTGTTGAAAATATGACAATATTAACTTCCCGTTATGGAACTGCTGTGTAAAAATCACATTTGGGACAAATAGCACTTGTAAGATTGCGCTTGGTACTTGTGTAATATGGGTTATCAAATGGCATAAATGTGAGACAAAAACACAAGCATTTTTTCCCAAATATCTTGAATTATAGGGCATAACTTTTGTTGCCCTGCATCATATCAAAGTGCTGTTCTATAGTCTTTGATAATGTTTTTCAACAGTCAACTGTATGCAATAAGATAATGTACAGGTCTGGGGGCAGGGCCAGTATGTTAACTATAAAATATTTTAATTGCGTTATTTTTTTATAACCAAGTAGCATGTTAAACCGACAACCCCAATAATTTATTTTAAAAATTTGGATAGCTGATTTGTCTGCAACAAAAACTTCATAAAGGAATGTTACCAGATTTCTTGTTGTGGTCTTTCTCCATTCTGTCAAGACTCTCCAGAAGATAATCAACCTTGTGTTTTATTTGAGCAAGCTCTCTCTTAATCGTTTGAAGGTCGTCTGCTTTCACTGAGAGAAAAAAAACAAAACAAAAAACAAAACACTGAATGCATGTACAAACTGACAACCAAAGTCAAACATGTAAAATGGAAACAGGAAGGCTGATGATAACAATGCAGGTAAAAAACTATTTTATTTTTAATGCATTTTTCAAATTAACAAAACCACTAAAAGAGAATAAAAAAAACACTGACAGGTTCGAGAAGACGTCCGTTGGCTGCTCTTGGATGAAGTGGAAAAGCTGGACTTGGTGCGGCGGCTGGTTCCCCCACTCACACTGACCCGCGGACGTTTGGAAGGGATCACAGCCCGTGAGAGAGGTGGTGGTGGTGGTGGAGGCACACGGGAAGGGTATGAATACATTCTGCACGGCAAAAAAACAATTAAATAGTCAGCACATATTTCTTAATTCACACGGGCACAGTGTTTGTGCAGATCTTACCGGTCATAGTAATCTCTCTGGAAATCATAATCAAGCTCAAAAGTAGGGCTACTGCTGGAAAGATTTAAGAAAATGAAGAAAATGATTAGAGGTTTGGGCAAAACCAAACCAACTGCCAATTGAAATAAAGCAATAAAATGGCTAGAAATACATAAAGAGGAAATGTTTTCCTTACCTGTACATATCTCCGGCCGATCGCTTTGTTGTTTTTGACCTGTGAGGTTTGGGCTCTCCTGCCAAATTAATATCTGATGGAAAGACAAGATGATTGCTCAATTAAGAGGGAAGATATAAGATAGCCTGAGCCCAAGCCTTGTTTTTAATGTCCTCACCAAGCACTTGTCCAACAATCATCCGGCCGTCCTCTCCTGCTACAGCCGCCCGTGCGTTCCTCTCGTTGGCGTACTGGACGAAGGCGTAACCCTTGTGCACAGAGCAGCCAAAAATCTTGCCGTATTTGCTAAAAATGGCTTCAACATCTGCCTTGGTAACCAGCATAGTGTTCAAGTTCCCAATGAAGACTCTTGAGTTCAGCGACCGTTGGTCTGTCTTATTCGTGACATTGCTGGCAATCAGCTGACTAGTGCTGGGAGGATGACTAGGGCAGGAATGAGGAAGAAACAGTTTATTTCCAAATGGAACGCAATACTATTCCTAAATCAATTCTATTCAGAAATCACACACAATATTTGACAAGTGTTGATGACTGTGACTCACTCCATGGCGTCAGTGCGAGCAGTTGTCGGTTTGTCAATGCGAGTAGGCCGAAGTGTAGATTGTTCTCAGACAAAACAACAATATCAGCACTCAACCAGTGAGGAGCACCTCTAAAAGCTTCCCGCGATGATAATGTACAGTTGCACCAATTGACTTAAAAGTGAGACAACAACAAAGAAGCAACATTAAAATAGGACATGGTTAGTTTGGTTTTAATCAATGCACTTCTTTTTTTCAAATAGATGTGCACCGACAACTCATTGGATGCTACAAATTCTGAATGTCTGGCAATATACAACAGCTTTTTAGTCTTATATATCTTAAAAGTGAAATGTTTACCAAAAGCCGTAAATACGAATATATATTTAAAGACTAACTTTTAGTATACAGAGGGGTCTTGTACTGGGTTTTAATAAAAAAAAATAAATAAATAAAACTCCAGGTATAATACATTATGAGTAAAACGTTGACCTAGAAAAGTCCTGAGCTGCAGTGAGGTTTGGGTTTTCTTGTGTTCGCGATATACCAACAAACAATACAATAGATTATGAACGTTTGTATTTAACCCGCAACAGAGCGATTTAGTTAATTTTCAAAGAAATCGTTGATGCAAGGCATCGCGACTCAACAAAACCAAACACACGTGCAGAGATTCGTGGACTGTGAAAATCCTCGTAACGTTAGGCCAGAACAAAGAGGACAGGACCGCACTTCACAGAGCGCTGCTCGGCCTAGACACTCAGAAGGCGGCGGGAGCATAAAGGGTCTTTTCGTAAAAGCGAAAAATATCATTCCTGAAGAAAAAAAAGAATCCAAAAACTACTCACCGAAAATTTAAAACGCGTTATTTGGGAAGCATCAATATTCTTTCACTGCCTGCAAAAAAGGCAACAACTGTGAATTCGCCGCAAGTAGTCGATCTGTGACGACATAAAAGCTGGTCATATATTTTCAAGTTAAAAGTCATCTGTTTTGTTTTTTTTATAAGCCCTTCTCATTTAAACCACATGACTCTGACCTGCCTAGTGCTTTTGAAATAAAAACACAAGGCTTATCAAATGCTCTGTTTAAGGAGTACGTTCAGGTCACCGTTGTTGCCAACTGACAAGCGAGTACTGGCTTGTATTTTGAAAGAATCATGACCTTTCGAGCATCGCGCGCCCTTCACACATACAAGCGTGCATTCAAATTGGTGGTCGTGGACAATGTTTAGATTTCTATTGGCATCATAGCGATATATATATATTACTATTATATGGACAATAATTTGTTGCCAGAGGGAAGGGCTCCCCAGTTCAGTGTGGTTTTTCTCATTTTTTTCTCTCTAACACCTAACGTTAACTTAAACATGGTATAACGGTTAACGTTAACAGTGTATATACAGGGGGGCGGAAAGAATGACTGAATACGCCTGAAACTCAAATGGGCCAAGAGGATTTAAACAACTTATATATGCAAAATCTAAATTTAGAATGTCTTTATTTCATTATAATCATCTTATACGATCTGCATGCAAAATAATATAGCAAGATCTGCAGTTGTTGTGTTTTCTTTTTTCCTTTACATTTTGTAAAAAAAAAAAAAAAAAAAACTGCTCCACAACTTTTCCAGTAAATTATATGAATAACTGTTCAAAAGTGGCAAAAAAAAAAAAAATCTGTAGTTTCATTTCTCTTTTATGCCCTTAGGAGCTTCATTCCAAATAAAAGCATTGCCTAGTATGAGCTTAATACCAGAGAAATCAGCACCAGTGTAATAATATTATTCACAATTTACAAGCAAGCCAGCTTAATTAGTTACCATAAGCAATTGACACTTAGCGTTTATTATATAAATAAAGTTCTCTTTAACATTTAAAACTAATCTAACATGAATAAACGATTAACATTTTGTATTTTATGAACTGACATAAATTCTATAAAATACATTGTTCATTGAGATTGTGTTGCTAATGCATTAACTTATGTTAAAGTTAATGCAACCTTATTGTATTTGTTCTAGATTTTTATGAGATTTTTTTTTTTTTAATGCTAAATTCTTTAATTCAAAATGCAATTTTGGGTTTGTGGAAATAAAATGTAAAATAGAAATAAATTTTAGATGCACAAATAGTGAAAGAGAATCTGTTACCATCAACTAATTAAATAGCACTAATTACTACAAACTATGAATACATAATGTACAATGGCCTTAAGCTGGTTACACTGAAAATAAATTCCTGTATTTACAGAAAATAAAGGCACTTGAAATAAGGCACTTGGTCAGAAACAAAAGAACAGATTTTTCTCTTTTTGTTTACTGCACAATTCGTACATGTTGTTTGAACTGAAAGAACACATTAGGCAGCGTGGGATAACTCTGATCAAAAAAGAAAAAACATGCCAGTGATAGTATATTCTGAGCGAACAAGTGAGAATGAGAAAATGAATATTAACAGAAACTAATGCTTTTAATTTCAGTGACAATTAGGGTTGTAATCCAAAAAAAAAAGAAGAAAAAAAATATATATCCAATGTTTCCATTCATTTAAAAGTATTTTTTCTTATACAATATAAACCTCTGCATCAAATACCAATTACATTTTGACACCCTTTGAAAGAGTAAGGGTTGAAAATGATTTTTTACAGGTTTTAATATTTATATATTTATATAGCTTTATATATTTGTATATACATATAGTCATTTAAGTTATTCTTCTCATACAAAAAGAGAAAAGTAGATACTTAATTCCCCTCACGAAATAAGAAGGAAAAAAGGGGCAAAGTAATTCAAGTTCCTTACCCCTCCCTGCGTACCCCACAAGTGCTATCCCTCCCCTGCCATTGACCCAACCATCTGAAATAAATCTCCTTTCCACATGCAAGTCGCCACAGCTCACAGTCCATCCATGTTTGCTCTTAACCAGTTGAATCCAAATACTGACAAAGAACAGACACCATTTTTATGAAAAATGGGTTGTGAGGGCTAAACCTTTCCCTGGCAAACACGGGACATCCTGCTACATTTGATCTTCGCCTTACAGTTAGGCAAAGATTTTGAGGATGTGTATTCAAACAAAACACAGAGGAAGAAACATGAATCCAACAAATCACTGGCTCCAAGCACATCATCTTCGTTGCTCTCAATTTATACAGGAAAGGGCTGAGAAGACGACAGTAGTCCATGAAGGGTTCAATTTGTAGCAATTAGGAATTTCTTCAAGAACTCCATCCAGTATCTCCACTCAAGTGTATATCCAAAAACCAAAGAGCTGGTGTCAAATCTCTATTCAATTAAAAGTCCACAGTAAGTTTGGGGAATTGCAGGCCAAAAAAAAAAAAAACTTAATTAGCAAAATTGACACATTTAATCCAAGTATTGCATGCCCCTAAGTGCACACTCGTTTTAGAGATTCAAAACTCAAAGCAGATCCCTGATTAAAGTGCACTCAGTAGCATGGGAGAGAGAGAATGGAGCAAAACAGCCAGCTCTGGAACCAGATTAAGCAGCTCTGACTCATCTTATGTGTCTTCAGTCAGAGAGCATGATTGACCTCAAGAAAATTCGCTGTGCCTGGCTTCAGCAAACACACACACACACAGGAGAAGAGATCAAAGACAAGACAGGATTGGATGGCCAAACGGCTCATGACAGTCTATCATTGCGATGAACAAAGATTGCAGTCCAAAAATAACAAACATCAGCTCAGTCTTACATCGAGACATAAGCAGTTCAGATCACTGGAGGAAACTAATGAGGCCGGTGAAAGATGGTGCTGGTTTTTAGAACAAGTTACACTCATCCTCTCAGTAATCTGCATATGGACCGGCTCTGAGTGTCCGTATTGTCCCGTCATGCTGTGAAAACATCGCTGTGAAAGAAAAGCTGCAATGGGACTACAGCACAGATGAGAAATTTCCTCTTCTGCAGCAAAACACTGCTTCTAAAATTCGTAGTTGTTGATAAACTAAGGCAGCGAAACTGTAGAGGTGATATTTCTCGATCACCGGCTGAATTCTTCCTTGTGATACGCTGTAAAACTGGGAATGAAATGTGTCTGTGTCGATGTTCATGTAAAATTGGAGTGGTTTACTCTGTGTGTGTGTGTGTGGTTGCAAATGTATCAAAAATACTAATCTCAGTATCAGTTCTTTCCCTAGTGATGTCATTTGTGTGTGTGTGTGGAGCATAAAGCCAGATTCAGTAGTTTCCCTCTCCCTCACACTGTGTGTATGTATATATAAAGCTGTGTGTGTGTTTGTTGCTGGCCTTTCAGTGTCTATTTGTGTACCAGTGTGTTACTAGCATGTATGTGCTTAAATATATGACAAAGAGCATGTGTGTGTGTGGCTCAGGAGGACATGCATTGCACATGGTCTGGCCCTCCCTCTTCTTCATCGGAGGAATCTGGCGAGCTCCAGGATTCATCGGTGTCGCCCTCTCCTCCCTCCCCTCGCCGGGCCTACAAGGGGCAAAACATCGAGTAGCTATCAGCGTATCATTTTTTGTAATGGCTATGAATAGATCAGAACCTGTAGGATGAGGTTAGGTTATTTTCTGACAGGTGAACCAATAGTTTGAAGAAGCATTATGAGGTTATTCCGTTTTGGTTTCTATTTTAGTTTGAAAACGCATCAATAACAGTAGGATGAGTGTAGGAGGGAACAAAATCCATCTGAGTGATTTTATATAGCAGCATGTTGCTTTGCACAAAGTAGAAGGCACTGTATCTTCAATATATGTGACCCTGGACCACAAAACCAGTCTTAAGTCGCTGGGGTATATTTGTAGAAACAGCCACAAATACATAGTATGGGTCAAAATTATAGATTTTTCTATTTTGCCAAAAATCCATAGGGTAGTAAGTAAAAATCATGTTCCATGAAAGTATTTAGTCAATTTCTTACCGAAAATACACTAAAACTTCATTTTTGATTAGTGATATGCATTGATACGATCCAATTTGGACAACTTTAAAGGTGATTTTCTCAGCATTTAGATTTTTCTGTACCCTCAGATTCCAGATTTTCATATAGTTGTATCTCGGTCAAATATTGCCCTATCCATCCAAATCATACATCAATGGGAAGCTTATTTATTCAGTATATGTATGTATATATATACACAATATGTATAAACCTTAATTTTGGAAAATTAACACGTACGACTGGTTTTGTTGTCCAGGGTCACATATAGAAATGGACTAGACTATATATTGGTAAATGAAAATGATTCAAGAAATGCAAGTTCTCACCCGCTGAGGTCTTCGGTTTCTCATGTGTCTCATTAGGAACCAGAGGAGCTGTGTGTCATACTGGTCACCATGACGAACACTGTCTTCATCACGTTCACGCTTGTTCTTCTTCATTACCTGAATAGTCATGATAAAATGTTTGTTTTAAACAAAAATATATTTTTTGTGCTTATACATTTTTGAAAGATATTTCTTCTTACCAAGTACACATTAATTAACCAAAGATGCAGTAAAAAAAATAATACTGTGAAATATTATTACAATTTAAAATAACTTTTTCCTATTTATATGTGATGGTAAAGCTGAATTTCCAATTTTCAGTGACGATCTATCAGAAATTTAATACACTGATATGATACGTGGGTATTTTTTGTAGAAACCATGATACTTAGGATTGTTTAAATAAAAGGTAAAAAAACAGCAATTACTTGGAAATTAAAATCTTTTGTAAACATGTAAAACTATTTAAAGCTACTTGCTTTGAACAGTAGTTTACATGGATTGGCTAAAAAACTATTTTCAGACCCAGAAACAATAATATTTTTTAAATACATTTTTTAACAGTAGTGTAAATCTGACACATATATATATATATATATATATATTTATATATATATATATTTTTTTTTTAGTGTGGTTCAATATATATGTATAAAGTATACCTCTTTAAGTCCCTTTAGTGTTGTGGGATTCTCAGCAGTGGGCGCCCACAGCTTCACATCATGGTCTAAACCACTGGTGGCTAAACCTGGAAGATGAGGATGTGGCTCCAGACAGTTCACCTTAACACATAAAGGGAGTATTTCCATAAGAATTTTTTAAAACCAGAAGTTCAATAATCTAGTTCCATTTAGTGAAGGGACAGTGTCTTACCACTCCTCCCCGGTCTCCCTCCATAAACTGAACCACACGAGCAGAGTTCTTATCCCACAGGTATATGTGTCCACAGTCACTGCCACTGACAACAAACTCACTACAGGGACCGTAAAAGTTAACTCCCTTCACTGGAGGAGGATTTCCCAGTAGCAGATGGCGCATAAGAAAAAAGGGGGCGATGATTAAAAACTGAATTTTGTATTGGTTATAACATGCATGCAAGTTGTGATGCAAGCATTATACTACAATAAAATCAAACAGAAAGTACCTGTAGCATTGTTGCGATGACCCTTGTATCTCCTGCGGTAATCTGCTCCATCACTGTGGCTCGAGTCAAAAAGATAAATGTCCTCATCATTGTAACTTGCCAGCAGTTCTGAAAGACAGTTCAACAATGACACACTCTGAATGCTGCTACAAAAAAAAACAAGTATTGTAAAACATGCAACCATACAAGAGTCACTTTCTGAGAGTTTTAAGTGTACATATTACCTGTGCCATCATGGCTGTACACTAAACAGGTAATATTTGTTTTGGACTCGCTGGACACCAAGTGAGAGGGACAAAACTTTTTCAGCACACCATTGTTATCATGTTCATTTATTTTTCTCTGGTCATAGATCCTATCGTATAAAAAGAGGAAGCGAGAAAAACAGTGAGAAATGCAGGACTATGGTTTTAAGTATCAAATTTGACAGCTTGTTATAAAAACAACAGCATGACTTCTGTGCAAAGGAGGTGAGCTGTCAATGAAAATGTTTGTCTTACCTCACATACTGGTCTCTACCACCAACAGCAAACTGGTGTGTGTTGGCTGGATTCACGAAAATGGTGTACAGCCCCACCTTCTTTTCACCTTCCTTCACCACCACCAGTTTGCTGAGAGATTAAAGAAAGACTGGTCAATAGTACATACTTCAAATACTCATACTCAAAAGTATGAAATGTATCCTATGACTCACATTGTTTGCTGTCTACTTCTCTAACTGCAATTTTAGCTTGAAAAAATTAATAACATTTTTATATGTTTGAGTGTAAAGAGATGCCGGTAATGTTTTTGGGATCTAACGAGGAAGAATCGGTTTCTTCTCTTTCTACAGCAGATGCTTTCTATTGTTGGCCTTTTGGACATTTTTTATTTTTGTAGTAAAGAAAAAAATATGAGAAGGATTGCAAACAAGAGTGCAAGTCAGAATATCAAACACATTCACTTTTAGGCTGCAGGATAAAAATATGTCTAAAACAAAAATAGGACTACCAGGGCTGACTGTAGGATTTCTAGTACCTATGTTTGAGCTGTTTTTAATAGCAAGTTTAAAAAGAGATCATATAATAAGACATTTTAATTAATCCCCAATAAAGTGGGTCTGATGCGCTGAAAATTATTACAATTCGAATTCTGACAAAGGCTACATTTATTTGATCACAAATACAGTAAAAACATTAATTTTTTAAAATAACGTTTCTATATGAATACATTTTAAAATGTAATTTAATTCTGTGATGGCAACGCTGATTTTTTCAGTCTTCATCTCTGAACTGATTAGGTGATCAAGATACATTTCTTATCATTTCTTAACATCACTGTTGGAAGGATTTGTGCTGCAGTATAACTTTAAGGAAACTGTGATGCATCTTTTTAAGATTAAGGATTCATGGTAGAAAGGTAGATCATTTATTTAAAACATATATGTTTTCATATATGTTTTTTACTGACCTCACTATTTGAACTGTTGGGTTTATCATGTTATTAAATGATACAGATTTATAGCATTACTTCTATGAGGAAGTATAATAATTAAGCCATTTCCATAAAACAAGCAATTAGCAGCGTTTGCCTTATTAAATAATAAAAAAACCGACTTGTGTATTGGAGGTGTTAAATGTACCACTGTTAAGTAAGCCTGTGGCAACAGCTTCCACTGACTCATCTAGCTGCTGACACAATTCTTTGTAGGATATCTAATCCTGCCCCTGCTCACTCGTGTCACTCTGCTGAAGTGCTTCTTTTCTTTTCCTTTGGCAATCTTAGGGCTGTTTGTGACATTTGTGTCATGACTGTGCACTCACTTGGCAGGTCTGTCTAAACGCAGGTCAATGCCGAACACTACTGCATCTTCACCAGCGGAGAGAAAAGAGCAGGGAGAGTCTGGCTCCAGTGCAAGCTGAGAGAGGGAACAAAGAAAATCACATGCATTCCTGTTACTTTTTATACATTAAATATTTCATATATAGTTTATACAAATAAATCAATAAAACATATTAGTTGTGATATTATATATATAAAAAACATGATTGAATCTAATTGGGTGACAGCTTTTTCAAGCTGTAAAGCTCCAATTAGAAGTAATCACAGAACAAAAAAATTGAGAACAATTTAATTTTAAAAATTAATATACACGCCAGAATAATGGCCACAACTTGAAACACCATGGAGTTATCATTAATTCATGAATTATTTTTTGTTAATACACAAAAGCTTCAAGGTTGATCATACCTTATGAGCTGCACCTTTGTGCTGAGCCACTCTTTTGGTGTTCTTGCAACGTTGTGTGGCGGAAAGCTCGGCCACTCTGATCTGTCCATCTCGGGCACACATGGCCAAAGTGGAGTCACCGCTGTGTGGGAGGAACTTTGCCTGGGGATAGAATAATAAACAATAAAGAGGATTCATTCATTTAAATGTATACGTTTTAAAATCTTTAAAACGAACACCATTAGAGCATCCACACAACATAAGGTTTCAATCCAATAACTACCACCCAATAAAGAAAGAAAAAGAAAAGACGACAAGGGCTAAACCACTGATGTGGGTTCAGCAAGGATGCATTAAATGGATCAAAAGTGACAGCAGCCTTTTCTAATGTTGTTACAAAAAATATTTTAACTTTCTTGAATCCTGAAAAATTAAATAATCAAGCAGCAAAATAGGTTTCAACATAAATAATAATAAATGTTTCTTGAGCACTAAATCAGCATATTAGAATATTTAAAAGGATTATTAAAAGGAATATATTAAAGGATTGTGACCCTGATGACTGGAATAATGACTGCTGAAAATTCAGCTTTTTGAATTGAAGGAAGAAATTCCACTATAACTATATTAAAATAGAAAACAGCTTGTTTGTGATTATATTTCCCAATATTATCTAATAATTGCAGCCTTGGTGAGCATAAGGGATCTTTTAAAAACAATAAAAACTGACTTCTGAACAGCAGTGTTACAATAGAGGTTAAAGGAACTGTATTTGTAATTATTTTCTAACACAATCATGTTTCCCATTAGTGATCTTACATTTACAGCGGAAAAAAAGGTGCCACTTTTTTTTTTTAAATCGAAAATCAGAGTTTCAGACAACTGCAATCATCTGAATGCACTTATTCACCTGAAAGACATTGCTCTTATGTCCACTGTCAAACTCCAGCTCTGCCCTTCTGCGAGCCCAGTCCCAGATCACCACGCGGAGGTCATCACTGCCGGAAGCCAGACGGGTGCCAGAGGGGTTAAAGTGGAGGGTGTTCACGCAGCCCGTGTGTCTCTCCAGACGGCCTTGCAGCTCCAGCCTCTGCACTAGACCTCGCGCCCCACACACCCTCCTCACAAACTGATGCGAATCACGGCCGATCTCTCTCGCACGCAGTGACGGGACCGCGCACCACGAAGGGCGACTCATATCACTCAAGTCTGCTCCCAGCCACGCTTCCATGGCTTGCTCATCCTCCTCCTCAGCATCCTCCTCCTCCTCCTCCTCTTCTTCATCATCATCATCTGAACTGGAAGACTGGCGTGTGGCTCCACCACTGGGTCGATTCCTCTTCCTGGCAGATCTCCTACTTTCATCTTTTCCCCTCTCTCTCTGCCCTCCTCCCTCACTCTCTCTTTCTCCTTCTTCAGTGAGAGAGTACAGACCACTGCCGTCCATGCTGTCGGTGTCCTCCTCTTCTCCCGGCCCCTGCTTCTGCTCAGAGTTTGCCAAAGCCCTGTCCTGACCATCCTCACTTTCCTCTGGGACTGAACTCAAATTTGCTGTCAAGAGAAAACTTGCTTATTTACATATCCTGCATACATTTACATATCCTCCATAACAAATACACAGCAGTCTGTTACATGCATAAAATGGTAAAAAGGTTACAGTAAAGACACTTTAAGAATACTACTTTAAATAAATGCTGTTGTTTCCACAAAACTATTAGGCAGCTGCAGCACAACTGTTTTCAACACTAAATGTTTGTTGAACACTAAATATAGCATATTAGATGATTTCTGACACTGAAGATTGAAGGTTTTTAGGTTCGTCATCACAAGAGAAAAATCACACTAAATAAATACTATTTTAAATTCTAACAATACATTATCAATCAAATAAATTACAGCCTTAGCACAAGAGATGTCAATCAAAAGCATCTTACTGACCACAAACTTATGAACAGCACCGTACATGACCGTTAGGGCTCCATACCTGAATCAGGGCTGGTGTGGGCCTCTGGCACCACAGATGTATCTCCCTCCTCTCTTCCTTCTCCAGGTTCTGGATCATCAGAACCACCTGGTAAATCAAGCCCCAGACATCAAAATTGGCCATAACTTGAACACATCAGAGATAACAAGCATTTCACCCAAGACTTTATTAGCTTTTATGTCGCTTTGACCCCATTCTATTGCATTTTCTTTTATGAAGCACAAAATGAGACATTAATAAAAATGTCAGTGCTTCAGACAGACTTAAATGTTGGTGTAATCCTCAGACACAGATCACATGTTATTAGAAAACAAGTAATAATGAAAATCTATTGCATGGATTATTGTTACAATGTTTCATGGCTATTTTTGAACATAAGCATTTTGCCCTATATCGTCTTTTGTACTTTTATGACAATTTTTTACATTTTGGCAAACTTTTACTTACTTAATGATTCACTTACCATTCGGGACACTGGATTTACCACCTGTATCGCACATTCTGTCTGACTGTCTCTTCTGACAGAAGAGACCCTATAAAAACAAAAGAGAAAATGGCTTTCTACAAATCAATCACACATGGGATGTTCACTAGATAACATCATTTTCAAGACAAACAATTATTTAAGGTTACTAAAAGGTCTGATCAAAATGCATGTCTTCAAACGAATGAACATAAAACGACATTACTGCTCTTTTGACAGGTGCTGACCCCAGACACTGACTGATAGTTTTCCTGACATCAACTAAAGGTGGCAAGCCTGTTTAAATAGTTAGTAAACACCTGTCTCTTTTTCGCAATACCCATGCCTTTACCTTATAAATTAACAATCGAGTCCAGCTGCAGACGACCCGTAGATATCAGCTTATAAGAGTTTCTGTAGTATTGTTAATGCCACATAGCAACTTGATAGTGCGCAGTAAACTGGCTGCGACTAGCTAGTGTGCTAACTAATCTTAGCAATTACTTTTGTGGCATTACCCTGGTCAAAAATAGAAAAGCTGCTGGCTAGGTTTGCAAGCATACACGGATGTTGGCAGGCAAGTAGTTTTACAGTTTGAACAAAGAGAGATATATTCTTAAGATTCTGAATTATTTTTAAGTCCCGTGCACGCGTGTCGTGCACAAAAAAACAAGATCAACACGTCAGTCACGGATATGTTACGAGTGCTGACTCGAGCTGACAACATGTAAACATTGGTCGTTGCGAGAAAATGGAGAGCTAGCCAGCGAGCGGTGGTGTTACCTCTACTGTAGGCCCAAAGTCTCCGCACTTGTTAATCCTCTGCGCAGATTTCCTTTCCTTCACCTTCGAGTCACGCGCAAGCACAAGCTCGACACATTAGTGAGATGTGCCCTCAACACACTCCCGCACTGGCGATCCAGAAAACCCCGCAGTTTTAGGTCACGTTTTTGGTCGTGCCCGCAGTGTTTATGTTTTGGCTGATCTGCTTCGTTAGCACTTCTGTTTTTTTCCTGTCTCTTTCCTTTTTTCTCTCTTTCTTTTTCCGGCAAGACGCCCGTTCCCCGGAAGTAGGTCTAGTTCCACAAACAAAGCGGCGCTTGATATTACACCACACACTGATTTATTTGATACACTATATTCATATTTAAAATACGCATTCATACACACTAAGATACAATCTGGATTAAGAATACTCCATTTACGTTTATAATTATCATAATGAGGTCGAAATACAAGATATTTATAATAATAATACTAATTCAGTAATTGTTTTAGAATTATTATTATTATTATTATATCGAATACATAATTGCATATTCGTCATTAGTAATAAAAACAGCCCGCTTTTTCAGCCCCGTAAAAACATGGCTCAATGTTTGACCATCCGAAAATAGCATTTTGGCTAAATAATGATAACAATCAAGAATGCAAATAAATAAATTTATTAATTAATAATAATGGTGACGATGATGCACACAGAGACACACACTTTAAGTCCTTTACACAATCTGACATGTGTTTAAAATTTAACTGCAAATTAGGTGCTGGGCGTCCGGCCAGAGGAAAACTGGACCCAACTAAGCCTGGTTCTCCCAAGGTTTTTTTCCCCAT
>JAUMHP010000041.1:13870080-13881512 GCA_032361065.1 Enteromius trimaculatus | reverse complement strand
ACCGGCATAACAGCTCATTTTGACTGTTCGCAGCACCCGTACCGTAAGTACACGAGTACTCGCGCAACCTAAAAAAAAGGAGCGGCTGGCTTGACCGTGTTTTTCAACACGCGGCTGGCTTGACCGCAGTTAGCAGAAGCGTTGAGCAGGGTGTCGGTGTGACGATGGCGAGTCATTTCTCTTCACTTCCACTATACAAGTACAGCATTTGTTAAGACACGTTGGCACAAGTATTGAGTTTTATAATAACAACTTTTTTTTGTTGCATAAAGGTCACGCTCAAACCGCATTGAAATCTTTTTAGAAAAAACTCAAAAAAGATTGAAGAATACATTATATTGGTTTTTAAAACCAATTTATGGTAATGATGACATTTCAACCATCAAAAATGTTGGTTGACCTTAATGTTGACAGACAGACAGACAAACTTATAGATAGATAGGTGCATCAATAACATAAGTGATGTACAAAATAATGTTTTTAACAGGTTGTTTTACACAAAAAATGCACAAAATTATAAAACAACCCTCTCTACTCGCTCACCATGGTGGGATAATCATGTCCACATATTAGTTATTATTCTTTTATATTATATTTGCCTTATAAAACCAGCAAATATAGCCTGACAAGCAGTGGGTATAAAGTCATAATTTTTTATCTCAAATTACCTTTGCTGTCTAATAAGATAGATACTTCTAGAACCTTAAAATTATTTGTAAAGATATATCATCTAGTGTGAAAGTAATAATAAACTTGGAGGAATGTTTACAGGGATTGTCATGATGGTTTGTCTTCTTTCGCAGTGGTGGTAAACCGCAATTCATCTCGTATTATGTTAAGTTCCATCAAGCCCTCATGCAGCTGATCTGCCACCTCTCTAATCTTGGCAGCAAATTCTGACTTTGCACCATTTTTCAGCTCATGAGAGTCCTTGGCCACAAAATAGATGTCCATCCCGACAAAAAGCCCTGTCAGAACACCTGTGGATATACTAGCGATCTGCACAGCACGTGCAGCAGTGGTTCCAGCCACATTGGCTATCTGCATCACACGCATAATCTCATTGGCATTGGTGAGAATAGCCTTTCCCGCCATTGCGCCGTCCTCGTAGATATTGTCAAAACAAGGGAAGTCTCGATTATATGCATGCTTCTTCATCTTATTCAGGTTGAACTTGCGTAAGTTTGTAATGCCTTGCTTGATAAACTTCATGCATTTGTTAAGGTCAGCCATCTTCCCCTGGTAGTCTTCCACAATGCGTTCCACCTTCTTGCGATCCAAAGAGTTGTTGACAGTACTGGATATCCCAGCGGATGCAGAGGTAAGACCACCTGCCATGGCAACACCCAGACCAACTGCAGTGACAATCAGAGAGGTTCCCATTGTGAAAGGTGCTAAGATGAGGCCAGTTATGGTAGCAACACCTCCCACAGCACTGGTGGAGCCACCAGTGATCTGGGCAATCTTGGTTTTCTTGTTGAAGCGGTCCAGGCCATCAGCAATGGCATGCAGGTCGATCACATGCTGCCACAGTCCTTCTGCTCGTTCTGAGAAAAGTTTATTAAACACACGTATTCCCTTTTGCACTTTTTCAGCTGTTACAGCAAACGCCCTGAAAAAAATACAATTAGTCCAATCAAATTTACTTTGTCGTATCACATGCACACAGAATTAATTGGGACTTACTTGGCTTCCTCTTTCTCTGTCATATTGTCACTTTTGGGCATGTCCTCCCATTCTGAATTGTAAAAAAACAAAATAGGAGGAATATTAATAAGCCTAGATCATGATGGACCATCTATCAGAACTTTATTAAGAATTAATTACTATTAATTAGATTAAATAAAGTATGGTGGTGGGTGTTTCTGAACGTGGACAAACAGGGAAACTCACGTTCCACAGTGTTCCACCAATCCATGAGGCCATCAAGATCCTGTGACAGACACATTTAGGATGACTTAAAATGGTCTTTTTAGGAAATTAAGACAAGGATCTATTATTTCTAGAACCAACCTCCTCATCTTCTCTCTGAGTTTCACTTAAACGAAACTCATCCAGCCATTCCATGAGGGACTTCTTGGGGCCTTTAGTCTTAGAGGGGAAAAAAAACAAAAAAAACAACAGAAAGTGGACAATAATATATAAAAGGGAACTTGAAGGGAAAATTCCAATGCAGAAACCCACAAAAATTGCAGAAGTCAAGTCAAGTAGGAAGGTAGTGTGTTTGTGTGGTTTTGTTTTTTGTAACAGGTTGCAAAAATCACTTTTTGGTGTGGCAAGCTGATTTTTGTTTGCATAAAAATATATGAATTGATGTTTTTTTTTATTCAAGATACGAAACATGCAAAAACTTTTGTTAATGTTTGCAGACATAAAGAATTCCATTTTCTTGTGCAACTGTTTTTAGGCAAGCCAATGCATGGCTCACTTATTGTCACCTGACCTGTAGCATAAAACAGTTTATGAATGCCTCAGTCGGTTTTTATATTTAGGATACCACATCTCTCAGTTCTCATTCTTTGCCTGGTTGAGTCTTTCAGTGTCACAAGAGTTACTGCTTAAAAAAACTGCTAGGACATTACAGCACCTCTGAAAGGTCACTGCCACTGTCTCCATTTTGGTTTTGATTTTTCTTCTGCGTTGTTTTGCTCTGAAATAACAGCAAATGGTTTCATTAGCTAACAACTATGAGCATTTTAAACATTTTAGTAAACATTTATTTTTTTTACCTTTGCTGCGACCTGGGGCATAAATGGATTTTTGGGTTTCTTCTTTTGTCCTTTTTGCTGTGAAAATATCATATGATTTTAAAGCTTTTCAACTGGGATTAAGTCCAGATCACCTGTTTTTGGTTCTCTAAAAACATGCAATGTTAAGGCCACCAGTATTAACTCCAAATTATAAGATGGGTGCTTACTTTTGGATTTTCCTCTTCTCCAGGTGTCTCAGCCACTTTGTCAGGCTTCTTTTCCAGGACCTCATTGTTAGTGTCCTGTAACAATAGGTTGCAAATGGATGCAATAACCCTATGAATGAAATTACTTTAAAAGTGTTTTTCTGACCTATAATCTGAATTGATGAAAATGATGGTAGAATACAAAACGATAAACTAACAAAAGTGTTCATGTTTGCCAGACAAACACAATTTGCTGTATTTAAATTATAACCTTACAATTTGATAAGTTATTAAACTACTTTATTCAAACTCTGCTAGATGAACCTATACAACAATATGAGTCATATTCCACCCAGCATTCCGACGTGCATGTAGCTACTTGCCTTTTATCTTTGGTTATTGCTATTTAGGCTAGGCCAATAAAACCCCCAAATTATTGCTGAAAAAGCCCAAAGGTATTTTCAAATAACAGCTTCCATATCAAGCTAGTCTTGCACAAGATTCCTAGATGAACAGAACCAACTTCACCAGTCTGTTACAACATGTTTGTAATACCTTATCGACTGTTAAAGTCTTAAGCCTTTTTAATGAACAAACAGCGCACAACACAAGAAATACATCTACAATACATATACATCTACAAATAAATATAATAATACTGTAATATTTATTAGAAAATATTATAAAAAGAATAAGATAAAAAGAAAAAGCAACAGCAGTTATATTTTCTTTAAATTATAAAGCACCGCAAAGATGAAATTGCTTATTTACCTGCTTAAATGTTGGTTGGCTCTCAGCATTAACCAGCTCATCTGTATCCAAACCAGAACCTGTATCCTTGGTATAAAATAGAAAAGTGCATTTTTTAAAATAGGCATTTGATTAAAATTAAAAGTCTTTTGACTGGGTTAAAGACAGTCCCAAGAGCTACCCAAAGATGTGCAGCCTATAATAAAACTGTAATATATGTTTTTAGCTGGCAAATAATTAGCAAAACTGATTTGCATCTTTAAAAAAAACAATGTATGCCCACCTGAATAGATTTTGACTGTTTATCTTCAGGTTTCTCACAGGGCTCCAAGGACTGCCGTGTTTTTTCCATGCCCTGCTGGGGAAGCAGATGTCAACATGTTTTATCACCTACCAGAACTAGTGAAATTACAAAAAAGATTAACTATATCACTGTAACACATGAACTATAACATCACAACAGATGGAGCATGCAATACATGTCACTGTCAGTAAATGAAAGTGAGAGGGGCAGAGTATAGACATATACAGGAAAAGGCAGACAAGGTAAGACTTACTTCAGTAGTGGAGTGATCGCCACAGTCTTCATCAGTTTTAGAAAGTTCTGTGTCCATTGTTAGAATGTTCTAGTAAATGATCGAGAAAGGACTGAGAGTCAGATGAGCAAAAACAGGAATATTACACACTCTTATTGATGTTTGCGGTCAGACAGAACATCATCACATGCAGAAAGTTGTTTTTGAACTGAGAGGTCATTCCAAGACAGAGAAAGAAAAGGCTTTTTGTTGAAAAATGACCTTCATGAATCAACATTTTATGCTGTAGGACAGAACAGACCCCAGATCAGCAACCTCTGCCATTAAAGTAGTCATTATTATGCTCACAAAGGTTAAATTTGATACAAAAATACAGTTAAAATATATTATTAAATATAATTATCATTTTAAACGACAATTTAAAATTTGATTTATTCCTAGCATGGCAAAGCTGAAGTTTCATCTGCCATCACTGCAGTCTTCAGTGTTGCATTATTATTCTATAAAACCAGTTTATTGTCAGATTATAAAACAGAAAGAACCCAAGAGACATTTATGTACCAAAATACTTCTGAAATTCTGACATACCTAGGTAACGTTAAAACATGGATATTGAGGACAAAATAAGGGTGACAGCAAGGGTAGCTTATGAAATCAAAGGCTGCTATTTAGTCAGTCCTGCTGCCTCAGGCAACTTTGTCAACATCAACAGTGAAGTGAAACGGATTTAACCCCTTTCCTGTCACCGTCCCGAATACGTCTTTCCTGAATATGACAGCTCCACCATACAGTTTGTACAATTTGTTAAAATAAACTACACAAAAATGCAGTCGTTAAAAGTTGGAGCAACAGAGGACATGCACTTACCGCACACCACCCACTTCCCTGAGGAAAAACGCTTTAACTGAGCTGGACGAAAGGGAAATAAATTTGTGGTCTGTCTATGAAGCAAAAGGAAACTGTGTACTGTAAACGGTTTTCATTGTATTTTCTATTAATGTAGAGCAGTACTTGTTTAACCGTTGTCTTGCTGTGTAAAGTAGTGAAATGTTATTAACTCCGCCCTTTCTTGGTGTGTTTGTGTCTGTAAATCCATGGACGGCAGTCAGGTGGTGCTAGTCAGGCTTTCTTCACTGAGAGACTGCTGGGGCCAGTTGACATGGATAATATACACATGGATATACCTTTATACACATGGATAAATATGTTTGATGGAGATGTGACTGGAAAAATTTAACTTTATATAAATGTATAAAAATTTATGTGTCAGGGGTCACCAAGTTCTGTCCTGGAGGGCCAGTGTCGCTGCAGAGTTTAGCTCCAACTGAATCAAATACACCTGAAGCAACTAATCAAGGTCTCAGTATGTCTATGTTAATAAGTATACTTGAAACCTCCAGGCAGGCTAAATCACTCGTGTATGAAAATGTATTGGAACATTGGAAATGCTTATGATATTGTGGCCCAACACCAATGATGATTTTCTTTAATGTACAATGAAAAGCAGAGTTCCAGATGTTAAAATAAGACTTTATTAGACAAAATAACAAAGCCGAGATGACAGCCGCTGCATCTGAAAATTCTGTCCCTTGGGACGTCAGTTTATACCCATATTCAGTCGTGGTTTTAGGCATGGGCGAATTTTTTTTCATGACATTTTTTCATGACACATGGGGTGTGGCACTAATTGGGGAAAATAAAAATAATCTGCGCCCTTAAGCGGTTTTCTATTATCTGTCTAGCCTACCTGTGACTATGGCTTTTAAATAGCCTAGTTTAAAATCTAGCGCACATAAAAACAAGACATATCCGCGCGCGGAAAACCATTCTCGTGAGGGAGCATTTCTGCAGCGTGAGGGAGTACTGCACACAATACTATGCGCGTGCAAAAGTGCTCAGCAGCGCTCGCTCGACCCTCTGGACTCTCTCAGCTGCTTAACCCCTGCTTGATCCTCAAGTACACTTTTGAGACTTTGGAGGCTGGGATCAAATGTCAGATCTCTCCGCTCTTGTGTTTGGTCATTATCATGGCTTTAGGAACAGTGTGTTTGGACACTTTTTGAAGTGTCCAAACACTTTTTTTATTATATTAACAATACTACAAAACTGCCGAGGCCCACAGGTGGAAAACCACTGGTCTAGTCATTTCAATAATTGAGAATTAATTTAGAATACCATAAATCCATTTTTTACATTATTTCTTCAAATCCCACATTTAAGCCATTCTTTAAGATGACAAAAGATAACAGCATACACTATCCGCCTTCACAGTGTCAAACATCAATCAATTATTGCAATTTTCATATCTGACAACTTCATATTCATAACCCTACCCAATACTTTATTTTCAACTTTTTGATTATTTCTTTCAGTTTTATTCAAAATAAATGCTTTTCTGATGGCACTAAGAGGGGGTCTCGCCCAGGGAGTAATTCAATGTAGAACCGCCACCTCCCATCTTTCTAATAATAATTGGTAGTTCTGGTTTTTAATTGGTTATGTCTGTTTGGTTTACCTCACTCTCTTATCAGCCCACCTGGCAAGTTGTAATTGTATGCCATTTTCACTCCCCTTGCCATTTTGATGGTGGAATTTGGCCAAATCGGTGGGACATACACCAAACTTGTTTACCCTTCATATTCTGGAAGTCACTCAAAATTCATAGGGTCATCTAAGTTCTCTGAAAACCACCAGTATTCATCAGTACTGCTCAATAGCTGGACCCTCAGACTTATATTCTACATTAGGACATCCAGTATTGGAATAACATATATTGATTACCATAAATCATATTTTTACCATACTGAGTAAATCGAATAACATAAAGTAAAATAACACAACAGATGTTAGTCCAAATACACTGTTTTATAAAAAATCAATGCAGCATGTACAAAAATCTAAGAATTCTTACTTCAAAAATAAAAACCCATACATATTACATGAAAAAGCTTTATATTGCTAGTAAAGGCAAATAAAAGAAACATTGGGATATCTTTTTTCTATTTGAGAAAATGAAATCAAGCATTATCAGTGTTTTGCCAGCTGTCACTTCCATGCAGCTCATACCATTTATTGCTTAAAAATGTAGTTTTCGCAGTCCAGAGTCTGTTTAAACAATTACGCAATATGTGGTCTTTAAGGCAAAGAGTGCTACACAGTTGATACAACATTTAGCACCAGACAGAACAGTAAATAATGTGGATTTTTTTAACACTTTTAATGCTCAATGTGTGGGCTATACCAGCAGAAGATTTATTTGCACCAGACATAAACATTCTTGAAGAACTAGGGAAACTAAAAATCATGGAAACAAGGATGAACTCTATGGAGAAGGAAATGGAGCAACTAAGAACAGAAAATACAGGTAATGTGACACTGTTTATAAATGTGTATCAAAAAGTCCAACCAAAAACTGTTTGTAGATTGTAGTCAATCATTCTCCATATGAACTGAAAAGTTAATTGTTGTTTTAATTGTTAATTAGTTAATTGTTCATTATTTTAGCATTAACAAAAAAGCTGGAGGACACAAAGATCAAGATGGATGAACTGTTGAACAAAAATGAAGGTATTTTGTAATTGATAAAACATTTAAAAACAGCCTACCAAAAATTGCAAGTCCTCAAAACTGATCAGAAATGAATTCATGCTTATCTATTAAGAATAATCATTATTTTAGCACAAGCAAAGGAACTGGCGACCATACATGGCACAACAAATGATGTGAAGAACAAAATGGATGACCTAATAAAACAAAACGAAGGTAAATATGCTACTATAAATTAAAATTTTGCTTATTTATTACTATACAAGACTCTTTATTACTATACAAGACTGTTTATGTACATATTTTATCTCTTAGTTTCAAAAGTGGCTTTCTCAGTATCTCTGTCATCCGCCACCGGACCACACAGTAGTTTACACACCCTGATTTACAAACACATCTTCCTCAATACTGGAGATGCCTATGATGCAAACACGGGTACAGTAAATCACTTCATACAGGCTAGCACACATGAATATATTAAACATTAAATGACTGATGGAATTCTATTTTTCGTCTAATATAGGAATTTTTACAGCACCCATGAAGGGAGTGTATGTATTTAGGGTTTTCTCCAAGGCCTACGGAAGTCGAGATAAAGCAGTTGTCGCAGGCCTGTTTAGAAATGGCCAGCATGAGATTTCAACATATGCACGGCAAGATGGTGGTTTTATCGGCTCTTCCAATGGAGTTTCTCTGTTGCTGGAAAAGGGAGATAAAATACATGTCAATCTCTATCCTGGATATTGGATTTTTGACAATGAACATCATCACAGCACCTTCAGTGGACATCTACTTTTTCCCATGTGAACAGAAAATACACAAGGTTCGCTCATTATGGCATATTTGTATATCAGTGTGTAATCACACAAAATGCTCAATTCGCATTATTATCTTTTTTCTTTTTGTAAGACTGTGTGTAAATAAATGTGATAAGTATTAAGTCATTTTGATATATAGTATAACTGACACCTCAGATGTATCACTTTTGTTTAAGGGGTCTATATGTGTCTCTAATTTATACAAGATATTTCTCTAAAACATTTGGAAATTAAAATAGGCCTATATGGTATTGGTGTATGATTTAATTTTTTACAGTAAATATTGTACACTAAAAAACTTGGTATTAAATTTCAGCATTCTGGCAGATTTTTTGCAGCGCTAGCCTACATATTTGACGTGTGTGTGTGAGAGAGAGAGTCAGTGTGTGCCAAATATAACCCATAAAATTGGATTGGATTGTCACATTATTCCATTATATTTTGCAGAACAATATGAATTTGAATTTAATGAGAATAATATTTAAACAAAAAAAGTAAAATAATGTTTAATATAAACACAGTTGAAGTTATACAAATATTGCTTCTTTGTTTGTTTCTTTGTTTGATTTGACAAAATTTACAAACATAATACAAAAAAGCCCATAAAGACTAATTTATACGCATTTCAGGATAATATACACAAAAAAGGCTTATTTCCATTGTGGTCCTTGTATTTTAAAAATAGACAAAAATGGACTTTGTAATCCAAAGTCTTGGACAATGTTGTGGCATTTAGGACTAAGAGAATGGTAATTAATTTAATACATCACTAGTAACAGACCAAACTGTAAGAAAAAATTATGAGGACGTTGAAAATCTTGATGAAGATGTTTATTGCAGCATAACAGTGACAAAGTACATGTAGAACCTTGGGTTCAGGAGTCAGAATGAACCCAGAACATCCTAAGTTCAAACTTTTTACACACTTAGAGTTTACCACCATTAATATAAATGAAGTTGCTCCTGTTGTAAGAGCTGTTGTCTGTATGTTAATTAAGTTCTGACACCCCTTTGTCTGAGATGGTTCTCGGTGTCCCACACTCTCTTCCATTCAATTGCTCAGGATGTAATCATCCCAAATGGTCTTCAAACAACATAACTGTTGACTTATCTCTTCTCATTAAGCTTTTTTGGTAGATGAGCATGATCAAACATATATTGTGTAGTGGAATCTGGGTCGAGGCAGACTATAGATTCTTACAAAACCGCAAAAAATGTTAATTATTATAACAATTTTAATGCTCAAAGTGTGGGCTATACCAGCATATGATTATTTTCACCAAACATAAATATCTGTGGAAAACTAGAAAATATAAAGATCATGAAAACAAGGGTGGAATTTATGAAAAAGGAAATGGAGCAACTAAGAGTGGAGAATACAGGTAATGTGACACTATTTACAAATGTTTTTGAAAGAACATATCTATATACAACTTTAAGTATACAAATAGATTAAAAAAGTAAGCTAAACAGCAAAAGGTTAACTAGAGCGCTTTCTTCTTATGCCTATAAACAGTGTTGGGGGTAATGCATTACAAGTAACCTGAGTTACGTAATAATATAACTGAGTTACTTTTTCAAAAAAGTCATGCCAGTTACTTTGTTTTCTTATTATTATTTACTTTTTGGTGTGCTTTTACATTTTCTATAAGTACAACTCCAGCAAACACTCAAGCTCTGCCCATATTTAAAAAGTAACGCAAAAGTAATGTAATGCATTACTTTCCATAAAAAGTAAGTAACGTAATTAAGTTACTTTTTTAGGCAGTAACGCACTATTGTAATGCATTACTTTTAAAAGTAACTTTCCCCAACACTGCCTTTAAGTCCCACCATAAAAATTATTTCCCAGGCTAATTGCTCATTGTGAATGGTTTAATAATGCATAATGAATTTTAATGGTGAATCTTTTAGTGTGTGCACTGAAAAGTTAATGATTGTTCATTATTTTAGTGCAAACTTGGTGTTATGAAAAGACTGAGGGTCGAGTGGGGAACCAAATGCAAACACTTTATTTGTAAGTTATTTATAACGAGGTTAAACAGGCAGGGTAAAATGGTTCAATCCAGGCAAAAGCAAAAGAGTAATTCCAATAAACGGGCAAGGGTCAGGGCAGGCATCAATCAATCAAAAAACTAGAAAACAGTCCAATTCAACAAACTGGAGGACACAAAAATTACAACGAATGAGAAAAAGATCAAAATGGATGAACTAACTAAGCATGACAATTCTGTTAATGAAAAGTCAGTGAGGCATATATATAAGCTTTTGGAAATAGGGTTATTAGTAGAATGGATTCATTTAGAATATACATATTGATAAGAACTTCTTTTACACTGTAAACATACATATTTTTGGTTTGTATCAAGTTGTAAAATTGTTACAAGGCCCAGGTTGTACTCTAAAGTCATTGATTTGAATACTCAATAACTATAATACTCAATAACTCAAAAAGAAAAAAAAGACTGATTAGAAATAGGGAGAAAACTTTATTCAAAAAAAAATATAGGCATAACAACAAATAAAAGACAAAAGAGGCAAAACAATGAGGAAAAAAGGGACACATAAAAAAGCATTGGTTCTGAAGTCCAAAATCTACTGGACAGTTTAATTACGCAAGATGTTATTCTGTCTTTAAAGTACACATTAAATTCAATACTGTCTTTATTGACTTTACTAGCGTACATTGCTAGTCTTGACGTGAACAATCAATGCAAGTTATACTACGGGGCCGTTGAATGCTTGAATCTGATTGGCTGATGAACGTTCTGAGGTGTGCAATTATTTTCAGAGAAACGCACGGCGAACATAGTTCCAGGCAGCTCTCTTGACCGCATTACAGTTCCATATCACTTCGCATAATTAACTGTAATAATCACACGTCCT
>JAUMHP010000041.1:13843545-13866583 GCA_032361065.1 Enteromius trimaculatus | reverse complement strand
GTACTGATGCTGAGACAATACCGAGGGCGCTTGAGACAGAAAACGATTTTCCAGCCTTGGACTGCTATAGTTTTGCTATAGTCTGGCATCTTTGTTCGCCTTCAGATCAGTCTGAAGGGGAGCCGGAGTCTTCATGTCTGCCTTTCTAAAGGAAAAACACAGAACAAGAAGCTGTGTTTTGTCCAGAGACACTACGAATGCTAAAAGTAAATCAGTTGCAAAACTTGAGTGCTTGCTAATTCGAATGAGAGAACGTGTCATATTAATATTTGTATTTTTAATTTACACTCACAGCCCAGATGTGAAAAGCTGAATCTTTGCACACGCTGACAATAATTAAAACACCTGTTTGTTTTTTTAATCGAAGTTTCAGATTAAAAGTCATACATTTGTAAAATGTAATTCACATAAACATATTGACAGAGGCATTTGGTAGCCAGAAAGATAATATTCATATGAAGTCCCATGAATTACCAGTCCCTTTTGGATGTTAAATCAATACAATACACCTGGAGCAGGGGGCAGCCATTGCAGCCAAGTGTCTCAGCTCAATCGTGGTATTGAAGGAAGCACTGGTTATTCATTCCCCCCACCCACATTCCCTGCGGCATCTGGGACTAGAACCCGACCTTTGGGTTACAAGTCCAACTCCTTAAGGCCTCTTTCCATGTTTTCCAGGTCAAGAGTGTTTCTATGTAATCTTAAGTTGACAAATGTTAAAGAAAGGGTTTGGGATTTTAGATAATGTTCTTCTTTTTAATAAGGTCCCATCAGTAGCTTGCAACATTAGAAAAACAAAATATAGAGCATGCAATAAATGTATGATAATTATGATGATGATACTGCTACCACTACTACTACTAATAATAATAATATATTTCAGCACTCAACACCATAAACTGTCAATACTGTGAATTTCTGTTTAAAGGTGACGACAGTTCAGTACAGTAGGCTATTCAACAATAACTCGGACTGACAAGCATGGGTGTGTTTTATGCAAACAACAAATGCATTGCAGGCACACCTGGAAAACCCAACAAGCTGCCTTAACTGCTTTTTCACAGAGTTTGTTTAATTCCATCTTACTAGTCTGGTTTTGCTAGTATATTTCTCCTTCTCAACGTCAAGCTACCCCATCCCCAGATTTACCTTTACACATCTAAATGAGTTGTAAAGTTCAGTTTACAGGACACTTGCGGTCGATTGGAGCACATCAAGTAAGTGTGGGGCGAAGTCCTCTACAGCTGTTTGATCAATGAAGAACAGTCTTTGCAATGTCAGTTCTATATTGCCATATAGGCTACATACAAGACATATTCATTAACACTCCCTCATTTATTCATTTTTAGAATCACTTCTTTATGGTCATAAATGTGCATAAACATATACACAAGCAGACAGTCTTCCGTCACTGATTATTGTGATTATTGACATGAACATCTCCTTGCAACACTGTTTAAAATAAGCGCGTGCACTATTTGGATTATTAAGTGCTACATGATTCTTTCAGTGGTGTGGCTAACCGAAACAAAGTACAGAAAAACTCACCTTTAATGCTTTGTAACCAGGTACTAGTGTAAAATAAAGCAAGCCGGCGAGCAGCTGACTGCATTGGTGAAACTTCCTCACCTGTCACGTGTACGTCACTACCAACGTTACCGTAAAGGACCATGTAAGACGCATAAGGATTGATCGTCTCATATTTAACAGTAACAGAAATATATTTATTTACTCACACGAGCAGTGTTAGCTTTAAAAATTACCAGGCTTTTACCAGGTCTCTATTAAATTAGTAAACACTGTATTTCGAAGGAAAACTGGTACAGCAAATTAATTTATCTCTTTATTTATTATTATTATTTTAACTGACCCAATTATGGATGTTACAATTAGAGATGTTACATATTTACAAACTTACATTTTACATAACATTTTCATGTGGACATTGAGCTGAACTTACCATACTTAAACCAAATAAAAAATCTGACCGTACATGAAATATATTGATAAAATCACCTTTATATTTCTACAAATCAAGTCCTTAGGAATGCTAGATATATTTATATAACATCTTTATCTTAAAGATTTTTGACGTAAAAGAAAAATCCATAATTGGACTCATAAAATGTTTTGTTGGCTATTGCTACAAATATACCTGTGCAGCTTATGATCACATATTATAATTATGAGCTGTCTACCAAGAGACATCTTTAGATATAATGCTTTCTGAATCTGAAAAACACACTGCACATGCGTACACTGAGTGGGAAGAGTAAAAGCAAGAAGATCCTCCTTTCTTCAGTCAGTTGTGTGATTTTAGTCCTGCAGACTTGTTGGGCAACAGACATAGCATTGCTTGGAGTCCTCCATTGAACTGGTAAGAATTTATTTTCATTTCAAGAGTTGAGAATGATTACAGTAAATCTATGAAACATAGTAACAGTGAACCATAAAAGTGGCTTGAACTTAAAACAATCATACATCAAATCAATAGTTAAAATTATTGCACACAGCATAATACAAGTTAATTACAATCAAGAATTATCAACTTTTCAGCATAACTTTGTCTCAAAATCTAATTTATGCTTTTAGGTTTTGCTAATGAAAGGACTTTGGACTTTGTGTCTGTCTGCCCAAGTATTTTCGGTTAACTCCTTTTAATTCTGGAGCATTACACTTTCCATTATATTCTTATGAGACTAATGATTTTAACAGATGTGGTGTGGATTTGTTTCTTTTTTCCAAAAACATGATTTATTCTTGAACCATGATGACTCCTGACAGTATTTTCTGATTTATGGTGTGATAAAACAGATATTCATTATCTAGCTTCATCCAATGTTCACAGTTCTGTAGTGGAAATGTATGCAAATCAGTGCCTTTTTAATTAGTTAATGCACTATTTTCATATTTATACATAAAAATTAATTGTCTTCTGTGGCATACTGCGATTAGTTAATTAGAGAAGGATTTAAATATCTATTAGTTATAGTTAACTAGGTAAAGGTCATTAGAAATTGAGGACAAGATGTTTTGCTTTTTACACCACCAGATGGCGCTGTTAAAGCTGTTCCTCGAGGTTCTTCTGCTGCTGCTGCTTGTACTGCAGCTGTTGGATGGAGCTGAACCTCAAGACCTGAACTGTCCTGCATATGGCAGAGTTCCTGGCACCCCTGGACACAATGGTCTACCTGGGAGAGATGGGAGAGACGGTAGAGATGGAACAACTGGACCGAAGGGAGAGAAGGGAGAGCAAGGTCTGTGTGTGTGAGAGAGAGTGAAATAAGTGAAGTCAGGGAGTCTAAAGATTACTTCACTCCTATCTTATTTGTTCCTTCCTTAAAGGACTGAGTGTTCAGGGACCACCTGGGTCAGCTGGAGAAAAGGGGGAAAGAGGACCTTCATGTCCACAAGGTATTAAACATAAGTTATTAAAATTGATTTTGGTATTTCAAAATCCCTAATGTGAAAATTATAGATTCAGATCATGTAAAATCTAGAATTTGTTAAACTGATTTTTCTACTTCAAAAAAGTTGTCACGTAAACCTTTTATATTCAATAATTTACGACTATTTAATTAATTTCGAAGTGCAATTATTCTATTTCCAGGCTGTCTTGGATGTGAAAGCATATGTGACTCCCTAAAATCTGAGATGCGCCAACTTAATGCCAAGATTGCCTTGATTGAGAAGGTTGTGAGTTTTAATACATTTAGAAAAGTGGGACAGAAATACTACATCACTGACGGTGTTGAGGAAACGTTTGATTCAGGGATGAAGTACTGTAAGGACGCTGGTGGAACAATAGTTTTGCCAACAACTGCTTCTGAAAATCAAGCATTATTGAAAGTATCCAGTGGTTTAGGTAGTAAGAGGTCATTTATTAGAATTACAGACAGAGAAACAGAGGGAAAGTTTGTGGACACTGAGGGGAAGCAACTGACTTTTACCAACTGGGATATCTCTCAGCCTGATGACTATAAGGGACAACAAGATTGTGGAAGTATAACAGACTCTGGCTTTTGGGATGATATTAATTGTAATGGTCTGAATCTCATTATATGTGAAATAGAAATCAGATAGTATTTATATAATACTAAGATGTATGCATAACTGCAATAAAAATATAGTATTAACACTGCATCCAGAAATCATAGTAGCCTATAAATCACACTGTCATATATATCCTTTATATAAAGTATATTCTTTATATGCATAAAATATACACAATGTTTTAAACTAATATATATATATATTAACAAATGAACAAATGCATGATGATGATTATTATTATGATTGTGATTTGTCACGAATCAAAGAGTGTCTCATTTATTTCATTGCAAGTCTTACATTAACTATCAGAATGAAATAAAACCTGAAACTAAAGAAATTGTCTATAATGTTTATTCTATGCCCTGCACAAATATGTCCAGGGTTATTTCCCAGTGAGCTCTAAATTGTTTTGATAGTGATTTTTTTTTATGTGAATATACAGTGTTTATATCATTTCTGATGCACTGATTCTGATTCTTAGGTAGGAAACTGACATACTAACACCCACAAAATTCCGACGGATAAATGTGAATATCCTTTAACTTGTGAATGAATTAAACAAACCCTAAACTTCACTCACAACTCTCCTAACAAAATTAATCATTAACCTTTTGACAAACATTGCATTGGATGTTGTTTTTGTTTTGTAAGAGCTACTGTAGTCATAGTAATAATATTACATTTGCAGTAGTAACTAATTACTAAGATTTCTGTAAGTTATCATCCATAAAACAGCTTGGTGTCACATTAGGATCAAAAGTGAGACCAATTTGAAATATGGATAAGATGCATAATAACCATGATCCCAAATGTAACCACAAATAAGAGCCCTGCACAACTTAAACAGAACTTAAAATGTGTCCAAAAGGTAATTTTCTATAACAGATTTTTCCAGACGTTTTCTCTTATGAGCTCAGACATTTAATGTCCTGGCTTTCTTGCAGTTGTTCAAACACTGCATTTGCAAACAGTAAGCACCTATCAGAAAAACTAACCTTTCATCTGTAATAAGCTGACTTTGATTATTGGGTCATGAGTCAAAGGATATTCACTACTTGTACGTTGCATATGCGTTACACAACATATGTGACTGACATATACAGGTAACTAATAAAATTATACAGTATTTATTTTATCTTTTATCTTTATCTTTGCTTTGTCATTGAACTCTGGGTAACTACGTCACAATTTTGTTTTCTAGAGTCGTCTTTTTTAGAGCTGATCGCCAAGCCTGATCTGGTGGTAAGATTCATATATGCTTCTGTTAAGGATTTCTTTTAAAACAGTAAACAAAAGACAGACGTAGCCTACATGACAGTAACTGTTGTCTAATTTCAGGATATATTTTATATTTATTTGAGACCACTGTGTGCAGAATGACTTAATGTTCAGTATATAACTGAAAATGTGAGGGGAAAAAACACTTGTTGCTTACCTTCCTTTTATTAAAATTACATTTTAATTATTTTATAAACTGTAAAAAAATATTTTCTTTTGTGTATTCTCTCTTTGAATGCGACTCAGCGGCAACAAAAAAAAATCCGCTTGTTTCCACAGTGAACAGCAGATGGCGCTGTTAAAGCATCAAATATGTGCTGTGCTGCTCCTGGTTGAGTTTATGCTGCTTGCTGCAGCTCAAAGTAGTTGTCCAGCTTATGCTGGGGTGCCGGGCACACCTGGACACAACGGCAGCCCTGGCAGAGATGGAAGAGACGGGTTTCCTGGACCAAAAGGAGAAAAAGGAGATCCAGGTTTGTGGTTTTAGTTGTTGATTTTATAAGTCATAAAGTTTGATGTAGCTAGAACTGCAGATCAGAGAATTTGATTTAATAATTTTTCTGCAGGAGTTGGTGCACAGGGACCCCCAGGGAAAATAGGACCACCTGGTTTTGCTGGCCCACAAGGACAAAAAGGGAATCCTGGTTCAGCAGGTATAATTAAAGCACAGCGAAATTATGATTTATTAAAATGAGCAGAGATGGGCAGGATTTCCCATATATGTATTTGAAAAATAGATATATGTATAATTGTTTTTCAATACTTTTTGCATTTAAATACATGTAATCTCAGTATTGTTACAAAATGTACATTGCCGTTTAGTTTCCTTATTAGACGGATTAAGCTGATTACTATGCTTTTACAGGCACTGGTGTTCAAAGCGCGTTAGTAACACAGCTTCAATCAGATGTGAAACGCCTAACAGACAGACTCACTGTAGTTGAGAAAGGTAAAATTCTCCTACATAAACAATAACTGCATGATGCATGTTTTGTTTATGTGTAAGAATAATTGTATATGCAAGATGATGCTTTTTAAAAACTGCTTTTAAATGTTTAGTCCTAGGGTTTCGCATGTTCAGGAAAGTGGGCCAGAAATATTATGTGACTGATGGACTGGTGGGAAACTTTGAAAAGGCAAAGAAGCTCTGCTCTGACGCTGGGGCTAAAATTGTCCTCCCAAGAAGTGCAGATGAGAATAAAGTGCTAACAACATTGCAAGCTGCCCTTGATTTTACTTACGTTTATGTTGGTGCAACAGACATAAAGAAAGAAGGACATTTTGTGGATATGAGAGACCAACCGTTAACTTTCACCAACTGGAAGGAAAATGAGCCGAATGATCATAAAGGAGCAGAGGACTGTACAGTTATGTACAAAAGTGGTGTTTGGAATGACATTCCCTGTGATTCAGAGTGGCATGTGGTGTGTGAAATGTGAGACAGATTATGAATTGATATTGCTCTGATTTTTGAGTAAAGATGGAATAAAGGGAATTATATGAAAACAGACTGGATTTGCAACAAAGTTTACTGTCATAAAAAGTCAGGTACAGTTTAGCAACGGTTTGAAGTTTCAAAAAAATTATCAGCCGTTTGAACTCTTATTCTGACGGCACCCATTCACTCCAGAGGATCCATTCTCAGTAAACTTTCCTTTTTGGGTAAACAATTTAAGGATCATACAAAGTTCTCTTCCTTTGAGGGCAATATCTCACAAATATTAGCATTACAACACTAGTGGTATAAATATCTTTTTGTTCATCCAATGCCGTATTCTGTGGACACTCACAAGGAGAAAAGCAGAAAACCGCTGAAGCTAGTGTAGCTGCTTTCATCGTCAAAAACCCAGCTTTTCTTCCACAGCTGTGTGTTCACTTCATCACCTTTCTGCAGTGAGAGAACAACACCATTGCTGCCATTAGCATTGGTCTCAGGGTTCAGAGAAAATACAGAGCACTGGAGCTGATCATTTTTATGGAGACTGACTGCCATTTGTTTAAAAGGGTGGGCATGAGCAAAAAATCTGAAGAAATAGACTCCATTCACTGGTGCTGTGAATGTACCTGTGAGATACATAAACATGAACTTAGTAGCTGTTAAGAAGTGAATATAGTCACAAAAGACAATAAATATAATAAAGAAATATGAATAACACAGGTTACCAGTGTTGGAGTCATATGCATTTCCTATGTTTGTGAAGATTTTTTGGTACAGCAAAGTTTTCCGAGTTTCAAAGGGACCAAATTGTTTTGATCCAGAAGTCAAAAGCCCAGCCGAAAAGGCAACCTTTTTGGCTGTGAAAAGGTAAGAGTACTAGTTTAGGTTTTTGTCATCTTTAGAGTAGGTTTTAATACAACACCATAGAATAACCATAAAATTTACCATCATTTTCAGCCTGGATAGATTCAAGTTTTTCACTCGTGGCTTTTGTGCAAACCCTTAGAGCTATTCATAATAAACAGTGCAGAAAATGTATTATGATGTTTTTGGGTTGAAAATGATTAAACAGATCAACGTGTCTTTTAAAGGTGAACATAGATCAAACAAAGATGCATACCTTCATTCTCTCTCTTCAGTTCTTTCAGTGTTTCCTCGGTGGCTGTCAGCCTTCGCTCAATGTTATTAAACTGTTCTGATGAAATCGAATCATGTGCCAGGGAGACCCCAACACAGAGCAATAACCAAATAACCATCATCTTCAGCTACCTTTGCCTAATGCTTTTATGGTGCATGTACATTTTGCAGAGTTTGATGCAAGATGGAACCTAGTGATACCGTATAAGCAAACATGACCCTTGTATTGTTTGGACTTGCATGGCTGACACAGAAAAGCAAATTCAGTAACTTTCTGCAGCTACAGTATACTTACGCTTCAGATTTGTTTTTCATATTTGGTCATATTCTTCTAGGCTCAAATGATATGCAGTGTATTTTGAAAATGGAGACAATAGGGATTTTATAATTTTAATAGTATTAGTTTAAAAAAATAAAATATGTTTGTGATATAATTCTAAAACTACTTTCATGAAGTGATAGCTAATCAATAAGTTGATATGTAAATATGAAGATTTAAAAAAAAAAAATAAAAGTTTGGTATTTAGTCACTTACAATAAAGAAATTACTGTATAGTGACGTTTTTATTGTCAATGTATCACAAAAATATACGAAGAACTGGTGGTGAATCTAATATGCTCTGGTAATATAACTAGGATGACAGCCAACATAAAATAAATCCTTACGAAACAACATCATATACTTTTCAAACATTTCTGTGCCTGCTCTATGAGTGGATAAAAAGTTAATTTAGGCCGTGACGACACACGGCCGGTTAAACGAAAAAGGAAAGAGGAGGACTTCCGGTATGGTGCGTCGTTGAACAGGGACCACAGGACATAACTGCCAGGAAAATGCGGTAGGCTGTTGTCATAACTGGAAAAGAAACTAAAAGAAAACACGTCTCAGTGCAATCTTTACGACTTTGAAATAAATGTGGCATATGGTCATATGGCCTAAGGGCTTTGTGACGGAAGCAATCGGGTTCGCTGAGCAGTCATCGATCGATCGGGATTAGGGAGCGCGGCTGAACATGGGAACGAGATCGAGCCGTTTACACGAGGAGGCTGCCGCGACAGCTTTCGATAAAGATGGCATCAAGAGAGAGTCATGTCGACGAATCCGAAACACCAGGCCCACTAGCCTCATGGTGGAGTTCTCCGGTAGCTTCGCCCATCACTCAGAGACGAACCGCAGCCGGTCGGAGGAGGGAAGCGACTCCGACACCGGGCAGCAGGCGAGCAGCGACGGCAGCCCCGCCGACAGCCACATGTCCCCGTCTCTGAGCAGCCAGGCCTCGCCGACGGATGAGAACGGGGCCGAGGACAAACGCGAGGAGGCTGGCAGTCCAGGAGGCCCTGTGAGCGCGGAGGGAATAGGCCGAGCACCGCAGCGCACTTTCTCGGATCGTTTGCCCGGTGGTCGCCATTCTTCCTCTGGCAGCGTCACGGCAAGGTCCGCCCGGGTGAGGGACACTCACGCCCGGCCATCGTCTGAGACGTGGATCGGCTTCTATAGGATCAACAACCGCTCCGGTGGTAAGTAAAAAGACTCCTCGTTCCTGTCTTAGTTAGTCATTTCAGACGTTACACCCTGTTCTGCTCCAGTCCTGTCATTTACACTTGCACTGTTCACAGTGAGTTACATATACGATATACTACACACATACTAAGCAGAAACTTGTGCTTAGATAGGGAAATGGTGTTTTATTTAGTGGTCTTTAGTGAGCTTACATAAACCAATGATGTTAGTTAATGCTTTAACCAATGGGACCTTATTGTAATATGTTACTGAAAGTTTGTATGATAAAGCAGACAGAACCCAGTCTGGCTGGTATGTGAGTGAATTTAAGTATTTTGAACCAAATAAGACATGGGAAGGTGATTTAAAAAAGATTAATGATTGTGCGTGAGACTAATGAGCTTGCAGTGTAATTAGGCTTTGGGGTTTATAGACATTTCCAGCATTCCTGACAGGATGAACCATGATTTATTGAAATGGAAAGACTAAAGATAAACCCAGTTTACACTATATTGGCCAGTTGGTTGTAGTCCAGCCAGAGGGTTTAGAAAAGTGGGCCATATGGGTGGGTGCTCACCCATCTATTACTTTGACTGGCCTTCTGCATCTCCATATTGGACAACTTGCTAAATGGTTTTGCCCTCCTTTCCAGTTCTTCGTTGTCCCTTCTGCTCCAAGCCATTCCCTGGAGGGCGAACCGAGGAACATCTTTTAAGTTGCCTGACTTCTCCACCTCTCCCTTATAACGGTAAGCATCCCAGTTGTTTTTATTGTTGTATTTTGTTTCATCTGCTAATGTCTTTGATATTCTGTCCTATCTTGTCTGATAGCTGATGTCCTATCAAAGGACAGTGGAGAGTGTTCAATTTGTCTGGAAGACATGCTACAGGGGGAAGACATCGCTCGACTGGCCTGCCTGTGTGTCTACCATAAGAGGTAACCATAACCATCCAAAAATAAAAATAAAAAAAACCTTGAGGATTTGGTACAGTTGCTTTCAAATAGCCTATGTAATGGCTGATATTTGTCTAAATAGCTGCATTGACACGTGGAGCAAAGTGAAGCCGTGCTGCCCTGAGCATCCTTTTGATTGATTCATGTGTTCACGTGCAATGACACTTTGACTCAGGTGAGTTTGGTCATTTGGTCAAGTAACTTTCTTTGTTAGAAGTATATTAAAATGTCAGAAACATTAATGTCATAAATGTCATCTTTATATTGCTCCAAACCTGACTTTTTATTGTAAATAAGAAAATATTGTAAACGATGTTTTTAAACCTAGACTCATTTGACTTTGATTGTATGGACATTAAAATAGAATTTCAAAATAACATCTTTTATGTTCCTCGGGGGAAAAAAATTGAAATAGTTGGCCGAAAAATTAAAATTTGCTGAAAGTGTACTCCTTTCCAGGCTATATGTAGTGTTTTTTTCTTCATAACAGATTTGGATTTTATTAGCATTATATCACTTGCTCACCAATGTTTCCTCTGCAGTGAATAAGTGCTGTCTGAATGAGTTAAAATAGCTAATAAAACATCCCATTAATCCACAAGTAGTCCACATGACTCCATACCAACAATGGTTAAAGTCTTGTGCAGCAAAGCGGAGGTAAACGGTACTCCATATGTGCCTTTTTCTCTTCATGCAGACAAGATTTAGGGATGTTCATTTTGTTTATTTCTCGTAACTGACAACCGACGCTCGTTCACCGATTATTAACAGACAAAAATTTTTTTAAATAAGAATTTAATTTAACTAGAAAGGATAAGCGCCTGTGACCCGTTAAAAATAGTAATATTTGTTTTCTGTGGATTCGTTGTACATGCGCAAAAACTAGCAAACAACAGAAGACAAAGATTCACATGATCATATCTATTTCATATAGGATTGGGTACCGAAACCCGGTACCGTTATGGCACCGTTATGTACCGAACCAAATCAAAATGCGGATTTCGGTGCTGTGCCTGAACGACAAACCCAACAAATCTATGGCATTTAATAAGCAAGCACACCAATGATGCTGGCCAGTGTGGTAAATCATTTCAGCTGTATTTACGAACTGCTTACTAATGACTATTAATGTTGGAACAATGCTTGATAAAAGATGAAATGACTGTGTACCAATGCTTAACTAATGATTCATAGTGTGCAGTTATTATAAAGTGTTATCAATTTTATTTTTTAAGTATCGATTCAGGCACCAGAACCGTTTTAAAAGTTTCAATTTGGCACCGGTATCGAAAAAAACCCTAAACCCAACCCTAATTTCATATCATATGCCTGAAACATTTTCGCAACTAGAAAAAAACAACATTATGAAGGATAAATAGGCCTATAAGAGAAACACCCATTCACTGCAGCGGATCCATTTGTGAGCTAGTGATGTATTGCAAAATTTCTTCAAATTCGTTCTGTTGAAACACATTTTATGGGTTTGTTTTCTTTTTTATTATAATAATAATAATAGTACATTTTATCTAAAGCGGCTTTCATAGCGCTCAAAGTGTGTAGGTTTTAAGCAAATGTTCACTTTTGTGTGAGCCATTCCTTTTAGATTGATATAAAAAAAAAAAATTTAGATTGGTCTTCCCTTTTTTTTCTGTTTCATGATTTTAGGAGACAATACCCTCTGGGAGGAGCATATTTTCTGATGAGAGGATTGAGAGAAAGACACAAAGGAACAAAAAAAAAAACCCCGAATAACAAGCATCAACACTTGTGGTCAGCTTAATCGGTCTGGCCCTGAGTGAGTCTGGCTTTAACTATCTGATGTGACTCTTGAGACTTTTTCTCTGCTCTACAGCACCTGCCTGAACGGCCGGTTTGCTCTTCTTGCCTTTCCTCTCTTAACTCTTTACTTTTAAAGCTCAGAGTGAAACTGATAAGCTAAATAGAACTTTGTTAAACAAAACTTTAAATGGAGAGAAATTACACACGGATCATCTCTCCACGTGGACATCTCGATCTCCCGGAGGGATGGTGTTGTTCTTACCTTGGAAACGTGGCGATCTGTAATTTATGCCGGGCTTAGCGTTTCGTTTTGAGCAGCCTGCTGGGGTTGCGTTGGCTTGAATGAACTACTTGAGTTGTTGGGCAGATCCCGGATGAATGCAGCGGAGTTGTACATGCGTAAATATTGCACAGAAATTACATATGAGGCATGATGTTTTATATTTTGGGGGGGGGATAATCTTTTTGTCGACCCTTTTCCCTTTTTGTTACTATAGGAATATTTCAAAGGCAGAGTAAAGTTTTCAGTAGATTTGTTTGATTTAAACTACCATGAATAGTGATTTTATCCATTATTGAGGCAAAACTCCCTGTCATTACCCCTTCAGGCTCTTTTAACCTCCTGATCTGATCTCGATTTGTAAAACTGTATAATGTTAACAGATCAGAGCTATGCATCCACTAGCTAGTTTAATGGATGTTGTTGGTTGCAGTGAAGTGTGTGTTCTAGCGTGTACTGAAATGCAGATTTTGATGATGACCTGACAGCATTTACTGCTCTTGAAGGGGAGGGTCTCTGCGTAGTAGCCTAGAGAAATCCAGTCACTCTTTACACCAGGCCTCCTCTACGTTGAATGAGGCCATCTGTGGTGCGGCGATGTGTGTCAGGCACAGTAACGCCATATGGTGCACACTTTGCCTGAGGATGGCATAATTATGACATTGTCATCGACCCCCTTGGAAAGAACAATGGATTAAATATGATGCACAGGTAGTTTTTTTTTTTTTTTTGTCAGCCCTACACTGGGTTAATACTTTCTCATGTTTTGAGGTTTATGGGGTTTCCTGATTGTGGGTGTTAAGTTCATTATTCTATTGTTTTGTAAAGGTCATTTGGTCTGTTACTTTTTTTGCCTTGGCCTGAGAATTCATATATTGAGTGGTAAAACCTCTGAATAGAGACTGCTTTTCTTAGCTGAGAGGTTAACTTTGAAAGTATTGCAATGCGTTTCCTTTACAGGACGGTCTCAACGGTTCTTTCCAGTTGAAAACATGAGAAATGACATTTGTGTCTGTGAGTCAAAGGCGTAAGCCATTTTTACAGTTGCATTTGTTTTGTGCCGGTGTAGTGCATTGTGGAGTGAAGGGAGGTATTGTCAGAGTATTTTGACAATCTTTCAAGTTCGCTTTTGCCCTTTTAACTTATGTGGTGCCATACCTCAATATCAATATTTACTATACTAACCTGGGGCTTGGCTAACTCCAAAGGTGGTGTTTGTTTTTTTTGTTTTTTCTTGAAATACTATTATATATGCACAGTATAAATACCATAGCCAGTTCTGTAATTATACGATGCTAAGGGTCTTGACCCACTTGATCCTGTGTTTTGGCAGTTGTCGGTCAAATATGAATGAGTTGGGAATGTTCTTAAGGTCAATATTCACATCCCCAAACACAGACAATCTGCCTTCATTCTAGATAAAGAACAATTGAGTATTTATTTATTAAAGTGTAAATATGTATCACCTTTCAAAATGGCTTTGTCTCTTGTTTGTCCATGATGCTGTTTCTATGCCTAAATCTTTTGTATGTCTAAAAAAATTGTTTTTATATGTATTTTTTACAATAAATATGCTTAAGTGTGATGGTCTTTGTGTCATCTTTGCTAATGGAAATATATTACATTTTACACGTGTATGTTATCACTTTGAGATATGTTGGTGCAGCATTGGTTGTGAATGCATTCTAGACTCTATTGTTAGTGTGAGTTTCTGAATGGACGTTTTTTTCTTTTACTTTTGTTTTAAAGTTTGTAGAGTCTAAATTAAGTTTGTAATGCTTTGTGTCATCCATTTCATATTCGCTTTGTGTTAAACATTTTGCATTCTGCTAAAAAGGAAGCATTTGTCCCGGAGTTAAGTGGGTTTTGCCATGAAGTGTCAAAATCCTGTTTAACCTATATTTCAACAACTCTTGTTGCACATGCATTTTGTGGCTGAGTTTGTGCAACTTGACCCTACTCAAACTCCCATGCATGCACAACAAACAATAAAAGTGAATGAGCTTTAAAATGAATTCTTAGACAGTGTCAGAAAGTCTAGCATGTTGCTTTGTATCTGCAAACTGTACACAAGCTTGTCTAGTCCAAATTTTAGTATTTGCCTATTATTATTGTCAAATGAGTATAACAGCTTTTTTTAGTGGTGGAGTCAAAAGAAATGTGCCAGTTCAATAAGTGGGCACTGAGAAGGGAAGCCAGTTATGTGAACTTTACATGAGCAACTTTTGGTCAGTTGTGTGCAATTGTGTGAAGAACTTCACAACAGATTTTCCACAGAGGGGTTTTTTGTAAATTATGTAATAAGAGGATGTGGAACCTACTTCAGTCTGTGTGAAACAAAGGTGAGGCGTTAAACACATGAGATCTCTCAGAGCTCAGACCACACGTAGAGTGAAAAAGAATCAAGGTAAGTTTTTGTTTTTTCTCTGTAAAATATTAATATAATTCTCGTGCATGCAGAAACTGATTGTTCTAAATGCAAAAGAAAATAGATTCCACTTTATTTCACAGTTTAGTAAAGTGATAACTTCAACTCAAATACAAATGAAAACACAAGCCAATGCTTAATGTTGCACTCTTTGGCCCGGTTTCACAAACAGGGCTTAGCTCAAGCCAGGGTTAGGCATTAGTTAAACTAAAATATTTAAGCAACTTTTACAAAAATGCCATATACGAAAATATTACAGGTCTGTATCTTAACACAACAATGATACTGACATGTTTTAAAATGTCAGAGCAAGATATTTTCATCTGAGACCGCTCAAACATGCAATTTAGTCTGGGACTAGCGGTCTGTGAAACTGGGGGTTTGTCTCTTTAATAAACTTTAACCAATTGAGAATTTGACATTATGCTTTAGATATTCTACAACTACAAGTAGCTTTGCAACTACGTCAACTAAATCTCATTGATTTGCAACTACATGTCTATAAACTCTCAGAGTAAACTGTTAAGTTAGGTTAAGGGTTTGAAAAGGTTGACATATACTTGCAAAGTTTATCATAGTCAGTATTGTATGTTGTGGACCCATCAAAATAAAGTGTTAGGAGGTATTAAGCAGTTTACTAATTTTAATGACAGCTTGTTGTAGTTGCAGTTACTCAATGTTAGGAGAATGTAAAAAGTTACCTTTAATGAAAGTGTACTATAAAAAAATAAATAAATATATATATATATATATATATATATATGTATGTATGTATATATATTAGGGCTGGTAAGCGATTTTAAATTTTTTAATCTAATTAATTACATGATGTGGCAATTAATTAATCACGCATCAAATTTGAGAAATTTAGGGCACCAAAAGGACATTACAAAAAGTAGCTTCAGCAAGAAATATTTTTTCTGATAAAATTGATTACATATACTATTTGAGACCATGAGGGGTAATTGATGACAAAATTGTCATTTTTGGGAGGATGAAATTTACATGTGATCATTTATTTTATAAAATGTTTTATTACTATGAAAATATTAAATTTTTTCTTTCATGAAATGATACTCTAAATGCTAAAGTTAAATTGCCAGTAGGTGCTGGTAAGCGTCTTTGATGTTAAGCGCAGTGGTGCCCCAACTGAGTCACCCAGTTCGTTCAAAACGTGCATTAAGAAATGTAATGCCGCTTTGTGTTGCTCAGCTGGACAAAATTTCAGATGAAGTAGGTCTGGGGCAGGGCAAGTGTGTTAAATGATGTTAATACTTGTAATAATTCTTATTTAATAATTCTAAATAATGCGTTAAATGATCAGCCCCAGTTTCATGTTCTAACAGACTGTGAGTAAACACTGTTATGATAATGTATTTCAATCTTGTATTTCTAAGGTAACTATAAGATCTATAATGGAACTAAAACAATCCACCCAATAGCAAACCAACCATTACATACCATTTCCTGTGCACTGTAATGCTTTATCTATATGGGTTTTTTTCTCTCTTTGACTCATAAAAGTCCTCCCCAAAGTGGAACAATCTTTTCCTGTTATTTTGACATTCTAACAACTAACCACATTTTGTTTAGGATGACCGATATAGAGAGCCAAAACCCTGCACCTGAGAATGACCCCAGCCATGCAGCGACAGCAGCAATGTACGCCTCACCTCCATACATGCCTCCTCCTTATCCTACGGGACCTGACATGTACCCCCAACCCGTTCCTGGGCCAGTCGGCTTCATCCCACCCAACCTGCCACCAGAAGAGACCGGCATCAAAACAGAAGAACCGTATCCAGACCCAGCAGGTCTTTTATTTCGCTCAATTATCCATCGAACATTTACTTAAAATAACCATCAAATGACATAAATGTCATCACAGTAACAATATTTTTCTTCTTTAATAGCTGTATTTCCACCTGAGAACGAGCAGTTGGTTGTGTCATCGTTTGAGGATAAAACCATTCGGAAAGCGTTTATCAGAAAGGTGAGCTTTTTTTGTGATTTGCATGCCATCGTAAATATTATGCTGTATTATTAATGCTGGTCCTCATTGTCATTTCCAATCTTTACTCACACAGGTGTTCAGTGTGGTAACAATTCAGCTACTAGTCACGTTCACTGTCGTCTGTGTGTTCACCTTCTCAACCACAGTCAAGAAAGCGGTTCAGAGCAGCATCTGGGTGTACCTCAGTTCTTACATTATCTTTCTAGTAGTGGGCGTATGTCTTTCTGTGTTTTCCAAATTCAGCCGCACACATCCCTGGAACCTGCTGGGACTGGTGAGTGTCTGTGTATTGATATGTGTCTTCATGCTGTGCATTAGACCGACACATGCATAGGCCGCATACATTTAGGAGATGCTAAGTGTATTATCAAAATGGTACATGCTTTTGTTGAAGAAAACAGCATACGATTTTTTGACTTATTTTTTTAAAATAACAGGAATTCCAAAATTTGTGGAAACTCTGATCTGTTAACATTATAAGTTTCCCCAGGACATTCTGCAATATAGGTTGACCCAGGATTTTAATTCAGCCATTACAGTTTGTAACTTGGTTACTTCCTCTCTGAGACCACAACAGACTGGCGCAGCTTGCATTTCCTCTGTAGGTGCAGTGGCCTATATATAAAAGTTTATGTTAGCATTACTTACAGCAGGTATCATCAAAAAATTAACAAGAAGAGGCTTATTTTTGTCATCATTCTGACTCTAGATCATCTTGCTCATTATTCAGCCAAATGAATTAACATGAGATACTGATTTGTGAGAAGAAATACGATATGAAACTACAAGCATAGCTAGAGGAATATTGGTTGCCTGGGATAAAGTCAATTATAAAGGGGTATAACATTTATTATCTGAAATTTCCACATAATTCAGCGATTACTAATCATAATAGCATTTTCCAAAGAGCTGTGATGTCCTGAATAGCTTTTACATTAGATCAGTGGAGCAGGCCTCATTCACTAATAATGTATCTGTTTGCTCAGAATAATTCTCATATTCTCCATATTCACTTTTACCTTTTTCTGTAATGTTACAGAATTTTTTTGAGTTACTTGTTTATAATGGATTATTTGTATACTTGTGTGGTGCTACTTGTAGAATCAGAAATCCTAATGCAATGTTATAATACTCAACGCTTTAAAAATAGGCTATGCTTTTATAGAATTGTTTTATATGGCCTAACATGCCCTGTTCTTGCCTGCAGTCAGTGGTCACCCTGAGTCTGTCCTACATGGTGGGAACTGTAGCCTCATACCACAACACAACTGCTGTGATCATCGCTTTAGGATCAACTCTGGTCATCTCATTCACCATCATCATTTTCTCTGCCCAGGTAGGTTGAGTTTACTATACATGACATTAATCTGATTAATTATTAGCTACATGCACTGAATTACCTCTTAACACCCTGAAAGACTAATTTAGAAAAGCATTAACGGAGCAACTCTGCCAACTCGAAACTCATTTCCTTTGTTGTGATGGTTTCAGACTCGCTTGGACTTCACAGTTTGTAATGGCATTCTGCTCATTTTGTCCATCGACTTACTCATGTTTGGATTCTTCAGTATCTTTTTCTACTCCAGCATTCTGCAAATTGTCTATGGATGTCTGGGAGCTCTTGTTTATGCCTTGGTAAAGCATAACTAACATTTAATCATTCTAACCACTGAATAAAGTATGATGTAATATGTAACTCACTGTTACCAATGTTTTTCTTTTTCTCATGTAGTTTCTGGCAGTGGACTGTCAGCTGGTGATGGGCAGACAAACATACAGCCTTAGTCCTGAAGAATATGTCTTTGGTGCCTTAATTATCTATCTGGATATCATTATGATATTCCTCTATATACTTTTGATTGTGAGTGGAGGCTCCAAAAACTAAATACACGAATGCATAACTTGTAGCACTCCCAATCTGTACATTTTCTTTTCTTTTGGCAGATAAACATATTTATAAATTGCAATCTTACAAACCGCTGATCACAAGTTCCTTCGGCAAGTCCTGAATATTACGCCTAATGTAAATGCTTTAAATGTTTTAAATGTGATAAATATCCCACTGATGTGAATCATGAAATACTAACATGTGTGTCCCTGTAATGTGACCGCTCAAATCAATAAATTCTGTTTATTTCAACAAACTCATATTTTAATTGCCTATGCGAGAAAAACCCCCAAATCGTAACATGTATATTGGATATAAACAGAGTGCATTATTTTGATTGTTGAAATAGCTGTACAATAGAAGTCGTCTTTTATACTCTTTGGATGAAGGGGCTGGGCAGGGTAATCTAATGTGTTCATTGTAGGGTGTAGCCTTTCTCGTGTCATTCAAAATCTCTGGGTGTTTCTTCCAGTAAACATGAAAGAAATATTCTAAAGAATCTAAAGACACAATAACTTGGAAAACACAATGACACTTACAGTTCATTGTGATCATGTATGTTAACTAAGAGAATGAGAGAGGAATTGTATAAAACCAGGACGTGCGCGCGCTGAAGTGTGTAGTTTTTTGTTGCTTTGGAGCCCCCTATATTTAAGTGAGTGCAATTCGCTGTGGTAGCGATATAGACTTAAATTTCTACACGATCAAAAATATTGCAACGAGAGAAAGAAAGAGAAGCCAGTGTACCATTGCCTGCCTTTATAACAGATATTTCAAGGTAAGAAGAATGTCCAAGTGATAAACTGTCTATTTAGAAGCATTTCACGCTTTAAAAATAGCCATACTCTGTAGATTAACTTGAGTGGAGTTAATAGAGGTTTTGAGAAAGAGATGGTGTAGTTCGATTATGTACTAGACGCTTCCCTTCAAGTCTTTTTTGTGCGTGTTCACCTTAATAAAAAAGAAACCGCATACACGTTTGAAATGAAATTCCTTTTGGGAGAATTAGACCTAGGCTTAAAGTAAACCACATCTTCTTTAAAAGCTGTACATGAACCAGTTTTTCTAGACCAACCTGGGTTTTTTTTCTCGGTGTTGGATTCATGCGTCTCTCAAACAGTCCTGCAGGAATACATTTAGACATCATGTGAACACTGGTAGTGTACAAAAATGTAGATGTGTGAAACATATCATTCATTCATGAAGACATTTTTTCACTTGTTCATCTAACATGTATTAAGTGAACGCTACAGAGATAAAATATGATACTACATTAATTAGCACCCAGTATTTCCACATAAGCGGTGCTTAAATGTTTAAATTTGTTAGACTGTAATTCACTTATTTTAATATTATATTTTAATAAATAGTCCAGTGCTAGAGTAGCCTTTAGTTATTTGTAGCTTTTATAATAAATGTTAATTATTACTATTATTAAACTAGCAGTGTTTACTCCTATATATCACCCAAATACATGCTGTTATTGTATATGGATCCTTGTGATATTTCTCTACATTGTTACGATTTGAAATGGACACCATGAGCTAAAGCAATGTATACACATAGTCATGCAAAAGAACACAATTTTGAATGATGAATTTATCATCTTTTTCATTATAACAATTTTGATGTACTGCTATTCATTTATCCTTCTGTGTAATTAAGTCATATACATTCAACCAAACCATTAGATTCTGTTCCAAGTATTTAATAAAAAATGTAAACAAAGTTGAAAATGTAATATTATTTTATTTAGCTTTGTTTAATAAGTGCATCATTCCATTTATGACAACCGACATTACTCATGAACTTCAGATTGCTATAGAAGTTACAAAAGACATTTAATATGTTTAAGTCTATTTAAATTCACAAACACATGAGCCGCAAACTGCATAACTATAATCTAGGGTCCTTCACCTGTGAAAACTGTTCTAAATGTAAAGAATCCCTTTGGCCTCACCACAGCGAAGAAAAGTTAAACTGAACTCGGAGGAGATACTTCATCTTTATCTGAGCAGGGTTATAAACAATGTACTCGTTATAAAGAAGGGTGTAACCTCCCTTCTGTCCAACCCCAGTCTTAACAGAAGGCCCCATGGGTACAGTCACACCATCCCTGAGAGAAAACAAGAAGAAAATCCTTAGTACAGCACTTAATCATGCAAAACATAAAAAAGACCATCAAAACGCACTCACAGTGCAACATAGTTGTTTGGGTCAGGTGCAGTCTGCCCCAGGCCTTTTGTGCTATGTTTTCCAGAAGGCAGTTGGTCAGCGGTGTAATCTGCATCCAAAAGTTCATTACTATCCCCAAGGGCAACCTGTTAAAAGTAATATTGAAATGACTTTTTATTCCAATAATCAGTTTAGCTGTTAACTCTTTAAAAATAAGTGTTACATCACATTTTTCCTCAAATATACATATAGTTTCCACACAAATATTCTGAAAGTGGGAGCAGATCTTTTTTTTTTAGATACAGAAAAACCAACCTCGCTCAGCAACAAAAGTCCTTGGTTGTTCTTCTGATTGGCAAAGCAGTAATTGGCACTTTTAGATGACATGTCTGCGAAATAGATCCCCTTACCAAACTTGAGGGGCAGGAAAAGTAAAAAAATATATTGGTTTGAATGGTTGTATAGAATGTAGTAATGGTGGCAACCAATATTATATTGATATTATCTGTATGATTCATTGTATCTCTGCATCTCACCATGTATCCAGTCACGGGAGCCTCTGGAGGGGCCACTCGCAGCCCCTGACTCAGGATTCCCACCCAGTTCGTCAGACGGGAACCATGCCACAGGAGCATTCTAGCATCCACAACAACAAAAACAACTTGAACTATCTGAAATATGATTGCTGTAATTCAGTGAAATCAGATGATGCACACACTAGACCAGAATTTAAGGTTGTTCCTTTTTACTTTGTGCATAAAATAAGTTATAAAATATATCTAAGGAGTGAGCTTTAGTACTTGTTTTCCATCTCAGAGCAGAAGTTGTCCTTCTCGCCTTCTTTCTCCACGGCAAAGATGTCCAGAATGGTCATTGTGTAGTCAGCATGGGTGGGTGCATGAGTGGACTGAAGATACTTTTCTATAACCTTCACAATGACAGACAGTTTGTGTCTGAAACATACTAAACTACCACCATCCAAAAATGTATTAATACTATATTGTGCTTCAGGCATAAAAGAGCTAAGTCTCATACTGTACCTTATATTCATTGCTGTTAGAATCCAGTGGCTGCAGTTGACATTGTAGTGAACGATACTGCCTGTCCAAAGAATGCTCTTCGTTCTGAACACTAGATTGAACCATCTTCACTGCTATCTGGATGTCACTTAAAGCCTAAAAGATAAAAAGAACATGACTATAAACATGGAACTCTATTACAAATTCTGTGAAATACTGCAGGAGCAATTACAATGTCGCACCTCAAGCAAAGCAATTTTCTCTTTTAGCTCATCCTCTGTACGTATTATGGGGGGTGTCCGCAACCTGAATGAACATCAGGTAGTCAGGAACAGCAAATGTAAAATACACACACACCCCTAGCTTATGGAATGCCCTCCCTGATCGACTGAGGGCTCCACAAAGCACTGATGTTTTTAAAAAGGGTCTAAAAACATACCTTTTTAAAAGGTTTTTTAATGTCTAATGTCTTTTAGTGTTAAAACTCTCTTTTATAATTGTGGTATTTTACTATGATTCCTGTAGCACTTTGAGATTTTTCTTTACAAAGTGCTTTACAAATAAAATGTATTATTACTATTATTCTATATTAATGTGCTTTTTTAAACATTAAACGTCACTTTTGATCAACTGATGTATCTGTGCCAAATAAAAGCATTAATTAATTATTTAATATAACTGACCCAAAGCCTTGAATGGTAGTATAACTTACCCAAAGTCATGGGGGATACGAGTGTAAAACTGGTTACATGCATCCAAGAGTTCCTTATTACTCTTCTTTTTCTTTAAACACTCCTCAATCCTCTTCAAAGAGGCATAGCCGGCTGTAATTTGCTCTGTTGTCAGTTTTCCTTTAGCAAAAAGTAAAATAAATGTAATCATTTTTTATTTGCAATTTTATCATAAAAATTTTGTTTTTTTTTAGCTTGAATACATTAATCATAACTAACAATATACAGTGGGTAAATACGTGAAGTATTCAGACCCCTTAATTTTTCACTCTTTGTTATATTGCAGCCATTTGCTAAAATCATTAAATCTTTTTTTCCCCTCATTAATGTACACACAGCACCCCATATTGACAGAAAAACACA
>JAUMHP010000041.1:13820754-13834444 GCA_032361065.1 Enteromius trimaculatus | reverse complement strand
GGTGAAGTGTCACACACTATATACCCCCCAAACCAAGCTATTCGTTTAGACGACGGTGAGGGATAAAATATTTTGTTTTGTTATACAGTTTTTAAATTCCTCATAGGTTTAAATTTGTGGTATAAACGAGTTAAACAGTCAAATTGCAGAACTAGAACATTTGATTGACACTCGTGTTTTTTAAAATACGTTTTAATCTGTAGTTTTAAAAAGTGTATTATTTATTAATAGTGATTATTTTTTCATTCATCAGTATCCCCAGGGGCAGATTTAGTGAATTTGGGGCCTCATGCAATTATAGGAATGGGGTTCTATATATTTGCACACATTTACTTCAATCAACCTTGGGTTCCATTTGTTGTTGTCAAAGTGGCTGCTGCACATTGGTGTCCCATAGTTAGGGCCAGTGTTTCTACATTTTTCATGTACATATTATTATGGGATTCTTTCATTAACATTTACATATATCATTTAGCAGATACTTTTATTATTTCATGTTGTAGACAACGGAATAGCAATTGATTTACAGTTGAGACTCAAGAAGTAGTCAAGAAGTATAAATTATTATTATACTTATACTTATTATTAATTATTAATAGTGACACAAAAGTGATTTAGTTGTCTTCTGACAAAATCAAACAGTCTACACAAAAGATAATGACAACAGCCCTGTCAATTAGGCCCCGTCAACACCAGTGCGTTTTCGTTTTAAAACAACGTTTTAGAATGAAAACGATCCTCGTTTCCACTGGCTTCCCCGGAGTTTTCAAACTACAACAGGGTCTACAGCGTTTTCAAAAGTGTCCGTTTTTGATTGGCACTGAACACCGGGAGAGGCGCGTAACCATAGCAAAATTTAACAAGGCCAAATGCCGAGTTCAGACTGCACAATTTTAGCCATGAATCTGACTCGCCGACAGATTTAGAAAAATCGCAGACAAACGCCGAAAATCACAGAAAAATTGGTGCTTGTTCACACGAGTGACAGTCACAGTGTGAACTATCACAGACGTGATCTGAGAGAACCACTAAATGCATGCTAAATATCTGGACCTGTCGGCAATTCTGACTGAATAACATCGGCAATTACCTACAGCCAATGACAGAGCAACATCCAAGGCAGCGGGATTTTGGGGGAGGAGTTATGAAGAAGGTCCTCCATAATCTTCTTTTTGTTGCAAATGAGCGCACATGCAGTTTGTATGGCAAGCTTATTTTGTTTGCTATTATTTTTAATAATAATAATAATCCCAGTCTTACGTAAGAAATCCTGTCTTCTTGAACTCGGCATTAGAGAAGCAACATGTCTGAGTTTTTCGCTGAACAGAGCAGACGCAGAGAGAGGAGCGCAGTGGGAAAGATCTAAACACCTCGCACTCATGCAGCACTCAGCTTCAGATACATAATATTTTCATTTGCTTCAAGCAGCATAAATAAACACAAAGCACGTTCAACTAAACCGTTTATGTGTCCATGCTTAATGCGCATCTCGTGAAAAGCGTTTTGGGGGTCCCTTGGCTTTTGGGGGCCCAAGGCAGTCGCCTGCCTTTGCCGAATGGGTAAGTCCACCCTTAAGTATCACATTTGGATAGTCTTATATTTAAACATCTGTACATAAAATCAAAACTTGCCTTAGTATAAAGTGCTGCAAAACTGTTTACATTCATAAAAAATAAGGGCATTCCCTAAATGTGAGGCATTTTACTACTGCTTTATCCAATTTGCTCTCATCCACTGTCTAAGTTTTTTTTATGTTAAAAGCAGCCGTACACGGTGCGAATTCAGACAGTCGGAAGACCGTATGGCCACGCACACGTTACGAGTGACTTTGTTTATGGACGCAGTGGTACACGACATGATTTTAAAACCTGCCATTTTCTGAGGCAATCACATTCACAAAGTTCCGCACCAAAAGCATAGACCCTCTGAGGAAGAGATCCTTTTCTTTGTGGCAGCAATGACATGCAAAAAAAACAAAAAAGAAAACGAAGGCCGTAGCAAAGAGTTTGGCTGAAGGGCAGAGAATGAAATCAATATTGACAGTTCCTTTTTTAGGGATTATTACTAGTTATTGTATTATTTTAAATGTTGCTCGATATATCATACAGCGCTTGCTGTTCTTGCCAGAGTTCAGCGAGTTTGTCTTCTTTCTCCACAGTCCAAATTCTCCATGGCGCTGCCATGTTCATCTTTATTCTTCTGTGGCTTGTTTAACAGTACACACTTCACGCTTTTAATCCGACAGCTCACAAAGTTTTTTGACATGTTTAAAAATGATCGTGAGGTCGGGAAGTGCTCGTAAGGCAGGTCTAGTAAGGCCTGGGATACACTGTGCGATATTTTCAATCGTTGTTCTTGGTTCTAGCTCAAACTGCACGACAGAATCGCAGGGTGTAAAAGTTCGCAGATCACGATTTATGTTCTCACACTATACGGCCCGATGCTCTTATGCGATCTGACCGCTCACACTGTGCGTCCAATATCGCACGTTGGACTTGAAACAGAAGAAGAACAACAACAATAACACGGAAGTAGGATGCTGACAAGGAATAATGAGGGTCACCAGAGCGAAAAGCGCTGCCTTGGCAATTTGTGCAATTTTGTGTGCAGAAAGCTCCGAAAGGAAGCGAAAACGGTGTATTTGGACAAGGAATTGATTGCGCAGATGTGGCCAATATGGTCTGTCCATTTTACAGCGTGAACTGGAGTTAAGAAGCAACAACTTGAAATCACAGAACTGATGTTCATACTGGGTTGTTTAGAGCTAAAGTTACATTAACCCTTTATCGGGCAAGGAACTGTATTTGGTAACTTCATCGATCATTCATTAGAGCGATCTCGTGCCTTTCCGTGAGCTCGTGTAAGCTTATGGACTTCTTCCAGCCTATCAGCCATAGACGCTCGTGGCATTGCTTCAACAGTGCGATACCCTCACAATGGCCGACCAGAATTTCAAACCAGTTTGATTTTCATCCGACCATACGATTGTCGATCGTGAGAGGGTAATCGCTTCTTGTTACCCTGTGTATACTCCACGATGTGAGACGCATGACTCAGCTGAAAATCGGCCCAATCCAAGAAATTCTCGCACGAGTGAAAAATCGTGGCAAAAATCGTACAGTGGCTTAATTTCTCACACAACATACAGACCCCGACCATACAAGAGACGATTTTCTCCGATTTCCTAACCAAAAAAATCGCATGCAAGCTCGTACAACCTTAAAATCGTGTACCGTGTACGCCTGCCGTAAGGGGTGGACCTTTATCATTTTTTTAAAAATACATTTGGATAAAGACAGTAAGAAATGTCCATTGACTGGAAAGCACCCCTTGGTGGAGCAGGAACTCCTAGGTCAACCTCATTTCATTTTAGCTAGTTGCCAAGAAAATGTAGTTCTCAAAAAAAATGTGTACTCAAAGTACTAAATAACTAAAAAGAACTTGTTTTCTGAAATAAAAGAAAATAATTGAAGATTTAAAGTTCTTAAGTTATTAATCTATTATCTACAAACGAATTTTAATTTCTCCAGCAAAAGAGCGGAGGGAGAGTAGTCTGAATTGGGTTCTAGTATCTTGTACTAGCTCACACATTGAACTCATTCGCCAGCCGCGAGTGTTTCCAAGTCGGCGGGGATCGCATCGGTTGAGCTGCTGAAATTGCGCAGAGATCAACGTCTTGTGCGAGAACACCGCGCTCTGACCCATGTTTCCTGTGCGCTCGCTCATCTGTTGAGATGATGTCCTGCTAGGACAGCTATTGGCTCTTGTCTCAGACCTTCCCCGAGGTACTTGGTGGAGTGATGAACACTCAGCATGTGACCTCTACAGTGAGCTTCCTTCCGCTCCGAGAAGTGACGTAGGCAGCGGTTCTATATTTACTCTCGCGACTGCGTGACTCTTTACAATGACGGTTAGTCATGTAGAGTGGCGAAAGCTAAAACATTTACAAAGTTTATATTTGTAAAATATTTCAGGACAGCTTCGTTTCCCAGATAATTGTTTGTTTTTTAGTACGAATGTTGCACACTATTCTCGGCCGAACGTGTTAAGAAGGGTGGTGTTTATGTAAATGATTTAAAAGTGATTGGGTAGTTGATGCATGACGTATACATGAACCATTTTTACTAAACATACATCGTATTAAGCATTAAATTATGAAATTATCTATATTAAAGATAAATAATAGAATTAATAGAGAAAATACTATTCAAACAAGCAGAAAAAAATATTTGAAATAATACATAAACCATTTGGATTAAACGAAAATATAATAAAAGTTGTACATTTAAAATATCCACCGTATATAAACACCTTTGCACGTTTTATCTTAAGTCACGTCTTAATATTTCTATGCACAATAAATATAAAAGTAAGAATTTATTTTATAGTTTTACATGGAGTAGGCTATACTACACCGGAAAAGTCAACATCCCAGTAGTATTTTGAGTATTTTTATAGGCCTATATGTGAGGGTTTTTGGATAGTAAAGCTTTCAGCTACCACTTCCAAATTTTACTTTCTTGCTCTATATAAACATGACTCATATTGAGGTAAGCAACTTTTATTATTTTTGTCATATTTCTATAGTTTTACATCTGTCAGTAATGTTATCCATCACTTAAAAAGCCCATAAAGTATATCTAACAATAAACTGTGTAAATTAATTGTGTCCATATATAGATTTTATCATGTGTTGATGTGCATTTGTTCTGAAAGTAGTGTTTGAAGAAAAATATGTAAATGTTCCATGTGGATGACCCCATATATCATACTAATGAGCAAAATATAGCCACTCAAAATCATAACATCTGCAGTGATGATGATGGAATATACCACAGATACCACAGCCGGACAATTTACAATTTTGTTGGAAAACATTTATTTACAAATGAAGTGCTCATTTTGTACACACAGACAAATATGATTAATCCTTAAAGGGGAACAAACAAAGGAGCAAATGTGTTTCTGAGAATCTTCATTAAGCAAGTACAAGCAAGCTTTATTTTTCATATGCTTAACTTACATTTAAATTAATATATTAAGAGAAATATGTTTCACTTGTAAATCACAATCTCCTCAGGTCTCTTCTCTGTTTGGAATTATTACTTAATTTCCAACAATTTCGTTTAAAGCAGAGGTAAGATCTGGGTATCGAAACTCAAAGCCAGACTCAAGAGTTTTCTTAGGCAACACTTTCTGTCCTTGTGTAAGAATGACAGCTCTCTCAGAACCAAGCAATACATCTAAGAAAAAGCCAGGCACAGGGAAGATAGTAGGTCTTTTTATAATCCTGCCCAATTCCTTAGTGAACTCAAAATTGGTATTTAGTGCAGGCGCAACTCCATTAAATACATCTGGCTCTGTGAATGGCTCTTCTTTGGGCTCCAAGGCATGGGCGATAATGCCAGCAAGGTCTGACACATGGATCCAAGGGAAGGGCTGTCGTCCTGAGCCAAGCGTCCCACCCAGGCCAAGCCAGAAGGGAATCAGCATCTTTTTCATGGCGCCACCATCACGCCCTAACACTGCACCTGAGGAAGAGTGGAAGAAAGTACAGAATTATAATACTGTAACACGTCTGTAAGATATATTTCTTATGCTCACAAAGCATTACATTGCAGGTGAGATCTGGAACTCTGGAAAGACATTTATTTCGACTGACCTGGTCTAATAATCACTTGTCTTGTTTTTTTAGCGCTGTTTTCAGGAAGTTGCCCTGCCGCCTCCCACTCTTTCACCAAACGAGACAGGAAGTCAAATGGTGTACATTCGCTCTCCTCTGTGTATTGGGTTTGAAGACTAGGTTTATAACACGCTGGAGACAAAATCAAGAGAAAAGCTGCACGTAAAATCTGCTTTAAAAATAACATTATAAAAAATAACTGTAGTCAGAAAAATTATTCTGTTTAATTGACTTTTTTCTTTTAACTGTTCAAATTCAGTATAGAGGAGACAAAAACAGAGGGTGACCGTATGTGCCATTTTCCAAGGATGCATACTGGCCAGGATTTCTATATTGCTTTGATTCAAAGTACCAATGTCATACACCGATCAGTCTGCACAGGCAAACAAATCCAAAACCTAGATTTTTTTGGCAATATAGAAATCCTGGCCAGGATGCATCCTGGGAAAATGGCACATATGATCACCCTACAAGAACATAAACATTATTTAGAACTAAATATATAACATTTTGTCTATTTTGCTCATTCACCTGCTCCAGTAACAAGCACCCATGAATGCGGTGGAGTAGGTGAAGCAGCAATAGCTTGGGCAAGAATTCTGGTCGTGTTTACTCGGCTGGAGATCAGATCCTTTTTATAACTTTCATTCCACCTGGAGAAACCATTAAATTATATTACAATGATCATGTTAACAAGAATATCTAATTATTTTAATGTCATTTTTATATACATTATCACTTATAAAAAATAATCCTTACCATCTTAAAGGATTCATAATATTCTCCCCTGCTAGATTCACTGCACCCTCACATGGCGGTAGGCCTCTTGACTCTACATCTGCCTTTTAGGACATGCAAACCAAAATGCATCATTTACATTTAACTTTACGCTTAAGAGGTATGATAATATTAAACATGAATGACTCAAAAGCAGGGCATAACAAATTCAGGGCATAAATGCATTATTGCTACTATGATGCTACTAAATAGCATTGTAAATGGGTTCATAAAGGTAGGCTATTACTTTTCTGGTTTGTACTTAAAGTAAACAGATTAACTCTTGGTTAAGCTCATTAAAGTCAACTTTAACGCATATCAGTACAATCGTTAATGTAAGTTAAACCATACCCATGTTATTTTTCCAGGGCCAGGCTGCCTGGATATAAATGTTATTTCATGACCTTTGCTTTTCAACAAACGTGTCAGCTCACGACCCACAAACCCTGATCCTCCCCCTGAAAATGAAAAAGATGAAAAAACAAAGCTTTATTGATGTTACAAACAAAAATTAGCATATGCTGTAAGACATAAAAGGGGGTGGTTGGGGGGTTAGGGAAGTAAAATTACTTTATTTACAGTATAACAACTAGCCCTGCTGAAAAAAACAGCATATGTTGGTTGGGTATGTTTTTATGCTAGTCCCTTGCAGCGTCAAAACATACCTAGCATATGCTATTTTTTCAGCAAGGATGGAATTTGGGTGTATTTCACATATTGTACGGCAATGTGAACCGATTGTGGACACTTTTACATAATAGCGTTTGCAAACATCCCGCGCACGTGTTGACACGCATGCGCTGTTCAAGCACGTTGTTACAAAACAGATCACCTCTAGCAACATTTAATTCCCATTTATACAGTAACCAATAAATTAAGTCAGGCATGCCACACGAACGAGATTTCATGCGTTCAAAGAAAGTCACGGAATATTTTAATACGTTTCGATATTTTAATATAACAGACTGTTCATGTTGCAGTGTTACACACAACACTCAAAATGAGCTATTTCATTACACTATCATGCACTGACAACGCAAAAATGAATTTAGGTGATATACCTATTACAACTCTCATTGTGCTGTTCGTTTATCCCGACAACTCGCAGAAATCCACTTCTTTTACATCTTTCTTCCAACGAAGGTAAAACCAATGAGAGTGTCGTATGTTCACCGCGTGATTGACACTGGAATGTAACCGCAGCCATGTTGATAAGGGCGGAGGGTTACTTTCTTTCTAACTAACTAAACTATCAGCAGTATTGTACTCAACCTTTTAAATGTATCTGTGCTATTACGTAGAAATTAGTAATATGATATGACAAATATGACATGGTTAAAACACTTTTTTTGTTATTCTCTTTTAAGACAACTCTTGTAATTTATTGGGCATTCAAAATGACTATTAAATGCGTCATACTATGTCTGCTGACAATAATTATAATGTAAGAATTAATCAAAGATTTTGCATACATATCTTGTGTGGTTGAACTGAATGAGTTCGCTCTCATGCAGTGAATAATAAATTGTGGGGGTAGGTAGTGGCGCAACCGGAAGCGCCTTTTCCCTGTAGAAACACGTGGTTGATTAGCAGATAAATACGACCTCTTGCCAGAGACTCGTCCTCTTTGCTGGCGACGTTTAAAGGAGTAGTAACATCAGTGTGTCGTCGCCTAATAAGTGGTTTTGATTCGTTTTTGGTAATAACTAAACGTCAATTTATTTAAGTTTATGTAGTTTTTAGCATGTTTTTTTTTTTTAAATGTACATTTTTAGCCTGCTGCTCCATGCATTTTTGTTTTCGCGTTTTGTAAAATATAAAAGGAAGCAAAAGGAGGTGTTTTCCCAATCATACCGGTGTGCTGGACTCATTGGACTGTACTCCGTAAGTTCACCCCTTTTTTCTTATTCCATAGGAATACTGACAGCTAATGTGTCATTTAATTGAGGGAGCTTTTGCTTGCCGGATTGGCAGGTGCATCTGCTTTTTTCTACATGACCCAACTATATAGTTATAGCCTGTATCGAGTCAGCCGCTGCTCAGCCAAGACGTGATGATTTTGCAGTCCGTGTTTCACCTGAATCTGATGATTACAAACTTACTGCACTGACTGGTTAAAGTGGCGGATTAAAGCGATGACATGTTTTAGTTTGTCGCGAAATTAATTCTGATATACAGCATTTCCGTTTGTTTGCAGGAACCCGCGTTTATGGACATGAGGCGAGTTCAAATCTCGCGTGCCTCGTGCGAGCAAATCTCCCGCTGAGGTATGAATGGCATGATAGTAGTTTACAACCAGTGATTAGCACGCTCTGATTTATAAAAAAAAAAAATACTTGGAGGTGAGAAATACGCATTGGTTAGTCGTTCTGACATGTTTGAAAGCATTAACGTGCTGAATAAGGTGAGGTCAGGCTTTGTTTTCAGAGGAATAAAGCTATGTTTTGGTTTCCATCGTAGTTTTTTGTATTAATTGGTGATGTTTTACTTTTTTACAGGGACCGAATTCATGGATGAGGTGAGTGCAAATCTCATTTGTATCTAGTACAAGCAAATGTCTTTATTGTGATGAGTTGCATGTACGTCCGTGTTTCTGATACCCAGTGATTATTAACATGCTCTGACTCAAAGAACGTGGAGTTGAAAATGCGCCTCAGTTTAGTATGCTTGTTCTAACAACCTCAATAATATTCTGCAGGTACCTTAGCGACTGAAACCAGGATAGTGTTGAATAAGGTACACTTTGTTTCTAATGAAAATTCACACCATTAAATCACTGCCTTTGTGTCTGTGTTAATCCCGTTTTCTTTTTCAACAGGTATTCCTGATTGAACCCTGACCTTTTTGTTTTACTGTAGATGAGAATTATTTTACAGCAGTAGAGTGCTATATAATTGTATTGTGTACATGTTTGCTTTCTATTTTGTTACTCAAATATACCTGCAATATACTGTAATGTAATTTGAAAATGCTGCAATAAATTCTTATTTCAAAATAAAATGGTTTTCATGGTGACTCGTGTACTAGCAGTGGCTTAAAACAGGCTTTAAAAAGAGACTAGGTGTTAAATCCTCTAGTCAACAAACTTCAATTTATGCCTAAATTGAATTTAAACTGAAATTTTCAACAAGAACGCCTATAAAGCTTTGGTTTCTGTTTGAATTTGCACTTTCAACGGCGACCATAAAATAACTGATTGTTTGCTAATGACTTACTCCAGTCCTGTTAGTGTTATACAACTTTAATTTATGCAGTGTTTTGTACAAAATTACAAGAGGCAATGCAAGGGAGTTGTCTTGATGCATACCAGTTTTTTGTTTTCTTGGGCATGATTATAAAAATTTACCAACTGAACTTAAGGATTATGCCAAGTTCAGACAGAACGGTTCTCTGAAAAGGAGTGGATTTGGACTACTTAGAATTATATAAAATAAACCCAAATTATAATAATGCAGTTATATTCTCCTTTATTAGACAGTTTGACGTAGCAAAAGGAACCAATGACTGAAACGCTTCTTCAGACTGTTTCTGTAAGCCTTAAGGGTACTTGCTTGGCTTCAAGGCACCCGAGTAACTCCTGTCTCTCATACTGGTACTTATTACAGGATTCTATCACATGCTCTATTGTTTAATTTGTTCTGACTGAATAACATCGGTGCAACATTCAGGGCAGCGGGATGTTGGGGGAGAAGTTATGAAGGTATAAATGGTAAATATCCTCCTCCATAATCATCTTTTTGTTGCAAATCAGCGCACATGCAGTTTGTAAAGCAAGTTGTTTTTTTTTTTGTTTTTTTGCTTGCTATAATTTTTAATAATCCAGTCTCACGTGAGAACTTGCACCTACATTATCAGTCACAATACAAACCGATGAGTAAGAGTACAATTGTCTAAGATTCATTTTTATGCCTTTCTACACTCCAATGAGGTTTAGAGCCTGATGACATCTCTGTTCTGATGGCTTTTCCGTACACCGTAGTCCAGGACTGTGCCCTCAAAGAGTCTGGCCATGAATGCCAGGCCATCAGCTTTGATGTAGGAGCGCCCAGCAAACGCATAGAGGACAGGATTGGCACAACTACTGATAAAAGCCAGAGCGGACGTAACAGCACGGCTGGACCTCCAAATGCCATCAAGTCTGGGGATAGACAGATATGGTGGTCAATATGGTTTTGTTGGCATTTGGAAAAATATCTGTGGAACATATATATATATATATATATATATATATAAAACGCTCACCTTTTTTTGATTGATTCATCTGATGTAAGAGCTGCTGCCACCTGATCAGTGGACAAATGATAATTCAAACATTTTGCTTAGGAAGATTTGGAAAAAGATTACCAAAGAGAGACTGAAATAAATATGACTTACCTGTACTATATTAATACAGTGGTAAGGAAGCCAAAAAATGCAGAACGTCACAATAATGGCTTGAATAAGGTTCTCACTCCGTATCTTTCTCTTGAACTTGGTCTGTCTGAGGCGGCGTAGGATACACACATAACAGCTGACTATGATCACATATGGCACCAGGAAGCCCACCACCGTTTCAAGTGTGTACTGAAATACAGCCTGTTGATAAAAGATAATAACGTATGAATTATGGAATTGTGTAAAGCATGAGCAAAAGTCAGCCGTTTGTTAATATTAAAATTGAAGTCCTCTGAAGTCATTTTCAATATAATTGAAAGGCCCCCAGTTGTCTAGTAGTCCCCTATACAAACTATAAGTATTACTTAAATGAACAGTTCACCCAAAACTGAAAATTGTAGATCCAAATCTGTATGAATATCTTCTCAAGGGTGAGTAAATGATGACAGATTAAATTTTTTTGGGGGGAAATATTCCTTTTAAGTAGGGTACTTAATTATGATATTTTCAATAACAGAAACTGGGCCTGTCAGTATACTAATTATTATAAGCAATTAAACTGTATATTCTTTAAAAAAACATTTGGTATTAATAAAATAATAATTATATTTTGGAAATAGGGATTGAAATGGTTAATTATATATATATCAGGGCAAGTTTTTGGTTTGATAAGAGATTTATGAAGTAATGCTGATTAGTTTGCTATATATATTAGTGCCCCAAAGACACTTACATGCTGTGCATTCTCATGATGAGTGGCACACACAGTGTGGTCCTTTCCATTTCTCCTTTTCTTCTCGGTTTGTCTGAATTTTAAAACAGGAAGTGCCAAAAGAAATACGACAATCCACAGACCCCCGAGCACAAGTAAAACTGTCCGTCTACGAGTGCAGGCAGTCAAGTGTGTGGGCCACATTACTGCCACTAGTCTTTGTAGACTCATCAGCGTAATGATCATAATAGAAGCATACATGTTCACATTGCACAAGTAAAAAAGCAGCTTGCACATGACAGTTCCAAATATCCAGCTCTGCTTGGCTAGGTATATTATAAAAAAAAGTGTCAGACACATCAGACCACCGTCTGCACAAGCCAGGTTGAAGATGAGCAGGGTAGTGATGGAGCGTTTGCGGGCACGAGCCAGGATGCTCCAGATAATGAAGAGGTTGCCAGGAACACCCAGGAGGAAGACGATGCTGAGGATGATGGCCCCAAAGGCAACAGAGATACTGTTACTCAAGATGCTTTCGGTGTTTGTCTCGTTCTCAAAGGAGCTGGTCCCATTATCTGATCCCATTAGGAAGGCGTCAGAAAATCTGGTGCAATCAGAGAGCAGTGTTATTCAAAGCGGATCTAAAATGCATTTATATCTGTAACAACAATAACTACAAAGAAACAGTGTGTAACACAATAAAATTAAACACAAGTTCTGTGAAACTTTTCTCTTCAAAGCAGAGACCAAGAGATGTTATGATAGTTTTTAAGCAGAAGCTACTCTTCATTGAGAACTCGCTGTGCATCACCGCAGTCCAACAATAGTTTAGCACAGTAGAGTTTATACCTTTTTAAGCGGGAGGGGTGCATAGAAGAGGAGACCATCTAAACAAAGCATGCAAATGCAGTAGCCTACAGAAATCAGCTCAGTAACATACTTTTCCCAGCCTTGATCTTATCAGCATGAAAGTGTCATTCAAATGCTGCTATTTTCCAATCAGCCTCACAGTATCGCCAAGACCTTCACATTATCATAGAAACAAAAGGCACAGCTCTACCTTGAGCTTAGCATTCACACTAAACTTGGGAATCTGCCCGATGGTCAGGATGTACATAAAGACAAAAGGTAAATGTTTCAGCACCTGGGCTGCCTTACTTGATCTTCTTAGAATGTCATCTTTAACCTCAACATGTAAAACACAATAACTTTCTCATGCTATACTATTATATTGGAACCTATATTTAACCTTTTATAAATTTGTAATCCAACAATCAAAATGAAGACTGAAATAGTATTGTCCTGTAAGTAAAAAAAAATTTTTTTTTTAATTTCTTTAATAATACTTCCCTCAAAGGTGAATAAAGCGTGAGCAACCGTGTACGTATTTCACTTGTAATCTGCAAGTAGTGATAAAAAAAAAACCAACTTGCTACAACATGCTGTGTGATATTTAACTCAACTACGAGGAATGCCACTGTTGCTGTAATATCATTAATCACATATCCTCACACTAATTCATCTGGAAAGAAACTTGAAATAAAGTGTGACCAATATTAAAATTGAAAGTGCAGTTAAAGTTCAGTTTTCCCCATTAAAAAACCATTAAGTAGGACTTTTACTTTATTAAGCTCCTAAACTGCTGCTTATTAATAGTTAGGTAGTTTAAGATGTTACCTTTAGGTATTGGTCAGGGTTAGGAATCATGCAGAACGTGTGCTTTGTAAGTGCTAATAAACAGACAATGGGCACGCTAATAAGCAACTGATTAATAGTGAGAATTGGTCCCCATACTAAAGTGTTATCCTCTGTTTATTTTATCACAGCAACTGTCAAGAAAAAAGACTATATTGAAGATTAAACATTATAGTCGAGTTGAAAAAAAAACACACACAAATAAAGCAAGGAATTTAAAGAAACAGATAAAGCAGGGTATACAAAGGGTTTTAGTAAATCAGTACAGTTAATGATAAGATTGTCCAGTCTGCAGTGCTGTCACAAAAGTCATCCCTGATTGTGTACAATGCTTAGCTCAGAGCCTGGGCACAGTTGCATCAACAGAGAGAAGGAGATGGAAAATAGGCTGATTATGAGAAGTAAGTTGAAAGACTGCCATGCATTTCTGTAAGGATTAGTTTATTGAA
>JAUMHP010000041.1:13805526-13820654 GCA_032361065.1 Enteromius trimaculatus | reverse complement strand
GGAGATGGAAAATAGGCTGATTATGAGAAGTAAGTTGAAAGACTGCCATGCATTTCTGTAAGGATTAGTTTATTGAATTTAGACAACTGGAAAATGATTAAAAAAAAAAAAAAAGGGACAAATAAAGTAACAAAAAAAAAGAACAAAATCAAAGATTGCTTCTTGTAACTCACCAATACACTTGATTAAATCCGAATGGCTGAACTGTGTTCCCACTGAAGTGAGCAGATGGAGCTGGCTAGGTTATGTTGTCTCCTCTTTTTTTTTCTCCACTGTCTCAAACAAACCTTTAAATAGTTTCAAAAATATAAAAAAACTTGCTATTTCTGCGATCTCTCTGTAAATCTCTATCGTGTATATGTACTATAGCAATCAAGCACACTTGAGCTGCTTTTTTCTGTCACTAACTACTAGATTCATGTTCGTATTTACTCCACCCCCATCCTTTCTCCTCCCTAAGATTTCAACACACCAATTTCCCCATGTCTTTTTTCTAACCTGCAGGCTACAGCATGCAAGGAGAATACAGGGAGGTGTGGTGTGACGCAGCTCTTAACAACTTATCTGATGGATCTTTATCACAGGTTACTATAGAACTGTCTGTTTATATAAAAAATAGTTGAAGATTCCTGCATCATTTACTCACTGTTGTGTTTCACAAGAACGTTATTTCCTCTGCAGAAACAGCAGGAGAAACTTTTGAAAAAATTGTATTATGAATAGGGATTGGTACTTGTTAGGCTGATAAAAGTATCATAAAAAACAGTTTATGTACAACTTTCATTATTTCCTGTTTTTTGAAGCAATTCACAAAATGATTTGTAAGATACGTCATTCTCATAGGTTCTCAGAAGAGTTTTAAATAGAGGGGCAAAGAAGAGTCGCTGAACTTTACACTTTAAAAAGGTTCTTAACACTGTAAAGATTGAAATATGAAATAATAGTCAGAAATATGGGTTTAAACACAATCTTCAACATGCTTTCTGTCCTGTGATACTTTTTTAGAAAGTAAAAGGCCTTTTAGTATATTTCTAAGTATGTCCTATACATGTATTTTAGCTGTAAAATCGATTTTTTTGTGAAGTTTTGTACATTTTTTGTTAAATGTCATATTTGATATATCTCACTTTTATTGCTCATAGATGAATATGAAGCTTAAAATAAAAAAAAGATTATATTCTGTCATCATTTACTCACCCTCATGTAGTTCCAAACCTGTATGAATGTCTTTAGAAAAAAGAACCAGACTGCTCTGGGTCACTATTGACCATAGTATTTTTTTTCCTACTATGGAAGTTGATGGTGACCAAAACAGCCTGGTTACAAACAAATATTTTAATTTCACTTATCCTTCACTTATAGAAGCCTCTATAATATATTTAAATGCTTAGTTTTGTGATCAAAGCTCTGTTTTTTTATTTGTGAGGGCTAAATGATGCAAACATGCAAAACAATTATTACTTAGAGATACAAATACACGTTACTCAAAATACGATTGATGTATCATATTTGATTCTCACATTTTAACGGGAAAAATAAGATAAATATAGTAATGACTGCGGCGGACATGTTCGGATCCATGTGCGCAAACTTTACTCAAAGGTCAGCAGGCATGGTCAAAATAACAGGCAGACATATGAAACGGAGGCAAGGCGAGCTCGTAATCAAGAAACAGAAGCAAAAGGTCGAGGCAGGCAGCGAACATTCAGAGACGGAGAAACAGAACAAGGTGAAAAACAACAAAACACGGGTAAGAATGCTCGGTAGAGATCGCCAATGCAAGTCAATACTTCGCCTTAAACAGGTAAAAATGAACCAGTTAAATAGTGAATGTGAGTGGGTGAGGTGGTGAACAGCAGCTGAAGGTGATGATTGCAAACTGTGAACAGATGTGGGTGTGCAGTGCATGATGGGACATGAAGTTTATGAAGAATTGAGTCCCAGGGAAGGTGAAGTGAAGCGAGTGCCCTCTAGTGGATATAAATATTACTAACAATTAAACTGTTACTTAAAAACAGTAAAGATTTTACAGCTAAAAGACGTGTAGGTCATACTATTACGTTCTAAGAAAGTATGAACTATCAAGTACATGCACGACAGAAAGCATGTTGAAGGTTGTATAAAACAAGCTTTAATCATGATGCTCACTTAAAGGCTTTAGAAATGCACACAACTAAGCTTTATAAGGTTAAAATGTTCTTTAAACTTTAAAAGCTGTTCACTGAAAGCTTCTTTGGGGAACACAGAATAGTTCTTATATGACGTTGTTGTGAAGACTTTTTTGTCAGAGTCTTAGTTTTTTAGAGTGTACAGTAAAAGGATGTCAGCGAACAGGAAACTGTATTTTCACACACAATTTCACACTCCAAATGGGAAACTACTCTTATATATGAGAAATTTTGTGGATGAGAGAGAGAGGAGGAGAGAAGGAGAGGAAAACTTAGTGAGAAAATCCACTTCCTTATTTCTGACCTCTGGGTCATTATTCAGTGACCTGTTTCCCATGAGTAACATAAGCTTCTCCAAACTCTCATGACTGAGTTCACTGGAGCACCAAAGTGAGCAGCCTAATCATTGCTTTGCATGAAGTTTATAGTAACTCAGATATGCATATACATAGGCTGTGTGGGAACTAAACATACTAGCTGTCTTTGTTGTCCACAGGATGGCAACATTTTCTCATAAATGTGCTTTTGGTCTAGCGTATAAAAAGATGGCAGATTGCTGCTGATGAGAAGCTCACGCGTAATAATAACCCTGTGCTTAAGACGATGAGATCAATTTTCAAAAAGGCTCATACTCTTTGTGTTCTATTCTCTTCCTGAATTGTGGGTATACACATCACTAAATTAAATGGGAATGTAATTCCAGCACTGATGAATGCCAGACGGATGCCTTGGTGAATCAACTTTATCAAGCAACAGATGCCATGGAAAGCCCACTTCCAAGCATCAAACACGAGCTTTAAAATAAGACAAAAGATAATTATTGTGAGAATTGTCAGAGAGCGGGAGAAAGAGGGAGAGAGAGAGAGAGCATGTTTATTTAAGTTTTTCATCTCCCGTCTCAGACAGAGTGCAGACTACAGAGGATAATGAGAAACAGATCTTACAGGGGAGGGAAAGGAGGGAGAACTGGGATAAAGAGTTGGGGAGAAGGAAGGGGAGGGACGAAGTAGGGGGAAAGTATGATGGGAAGAGAGAGAGAGAGAGGGAATGACTGTCGTTATGGCGTCACGGATGGATCAGCCTTCAGCATCAGTGTCTTGTCTGCAACAAAAATAGCCACTGTGTTAAGCATGTGGAAAACGAATGAAATATGTTTTTCTCAGAAGCTGTTTGCCAGACAAGGCTTTCACTGGTGCATGTCCAGGGAATTCTCTGTTGGACAGAAGAGAAAGTGCTTCTGCTTTTAAAAAATGTGTGTTGGAATAGATTCGTGAGGGTATCATAAAGTTATACTTTAAAATATGTAGTTGCGCTCACTGGCCAATCAACACACTTTGCAGCAAAAGCGGGCATAAAGCTAAGGGGGTCTGTTGATTGACAGGCCAGTCAGCCAATAGAGATAGAGTAACGGAGAGTAAGAACGCACCCAAAGGCAATTAAGGGTAAAGAACGAAAAAGAACTTGATATAACTTTTTTGTTCTATGGCGGTGGAGGAGTTATGGTATGAATGTAAATTCAGCGGATATTTGTTATTGAACTTGAACGAATGTGGGACTTGAGGCTTTGAACATGGCCGGTTCTGAACGATGGAAGTTCGTGAGATGAAGTTATAATAACCGACTGTCACGGAAATCGCAAGCGAATCTACTGGGAAGGAAAAAAAACTTAAAGAAAGAGATGAGCTGCTGATAAACTGCAAGAGCGATGCGGAGATAAGAAAATGATCCAAGCAAATGTGATACTTCGGCTTGAGGATAACTTTTAATTCGTTAGTGTAATAAAAGGAAGGAGTTCGCGGATCGTGCAAAGTGACATTCTGGAAAAGCTGCTTGACTCCCATGAGTTTTCAACGGAGCTGAAGTTGAGAGAGGGTCAGTGATATATCTGTAGCCGGTCTCGGTCGTACTTTTCTCGGAGTGAGAGATGGGGGCCGCGCCGGGCTCGGGATGGGAGGAGGGAGAGTTCGAGTTCAAGCTCGTGTTCGAGGAGGATCCGCCGCGACAGAGCCGCTGCGGCCCAGAAGACACCGACAGCGGCCAGACGCACCGTGAGCCAGCCGGTACGAGCAGTCCGATGACAGATGGGAAAAGCTAAGCTGTGCTTAATAGGATGGTGCTCATAGGTCTGGGTTGGTAACTGATGATCTTGGTCTAGAACGAGGAGCGTAACATATAAATTATCACTGTTGTCCCCTTGAGCAGTCAGATTAGTTTAGGTCGCTGTATTTATAACAAGTAGTTTTTGATAAATAATCGGATTTTCATTAATTATACCTGAATCCTTAATGAATATAAATATATTTTACAAGTATACATTAAATGTAAATTGATTAACGACTTGACGATAATGTTTTTTTTTCATGGGATTCAGACAAAAAAGCAACCTTTTCAGTTTCTGAATTATTAAAAGCAATTTCTGACATTTTAAAGGAGTTTTAAGTTGGCAAATTTTAAGTTCTTGTTTTTTTCTTAAAGTGTGCTGTTAAGCTATTTTGCGTTTAAATATTATTAACATAAAAGCGTAAAAGCAAATCAGCAATTGAAGCCATTTTGTTGTCACGTGACTAAAAAACAAAAATAGAAAAGACATTCGTGGTCTGTCCAGGTCATTAAGTTTAATAAAAATCACACGTTTTTAATTTAATAACGTTTGAAGGCTCTAAAAACCCTTAAGGACAACTTTATATTAATGGGTCATTTTTTACATTGACAAATATGTTTGAATTCTTATTAAAATAGTAAGTTGTAGATTTTAGTTTATTCAAGGTGGAAATAAAATATTTGAGTATTTTTTTGCCTTATGCTGTTTACACTGTGTTGCATTTTGCAGTTGTTACATTTTTCTATAAATCTTTAAATATTGGAAACTGTTATTCATTCCAAGAAGTTAATCTTGTGTTCTGAGCTTGTTTTTTTTTTTTTTTAAAGATTTCACTTTTATCTCATCTTGGACATCCTTCTTTTATTTGTATTTTGGCCCATACGCAGAACACTGAATGTTTTTAGGAGACTTTGAATATCTAAATAGGCACAATTTTTTAATGTCTCTAAGGAATGCTTACATGTTCATGTAGTGTGACTCACTGCCCGTGTAACTAAGTTTTATCCGCTGAAGTGTGCGTGTGTTTATGGGTAAGTGTGGAGCACAGCGCAATGTGTTTTTAATCAGCTGTGCGTGTGAGCAGAGTTAACAGCTGCCATCTGGACCCGAACCCTCAATCTCTGTTTACTGAGCATGCATTTGGATACCTCCCTCCAATATTCCCTCCATTTCTCTGCCCTGTTTTCCCCTCCTGGCACACATTCTGTTGTACACCCACCCTCCGCCTTCATTCTGGTGTGAAGTTGTAGAAACATGCACTTCAGGTTTCTGTCCACACTGCATCACTTTGCTGCCTTTTACCACAAACGCTTTCTTCAGATGTTTACTATGTTCTTAAATGTTGCCATACTTAATTATTTACTTACTTGTGCCCTTCATCACATCATCAAATTTAAAGTAAAGTAGATCTTGCTGTGTAGGTCCTGAACTACGTTAGAACTGCCCTTCAAACTTCTACTATAGTACCATAGTTTACCACAACAATAGAGCGGTGACTGGAAACATGGGCCTTTTCCAATGAAACGCAGATTATAAAGTAGCTTTAATAATATCTGTAATATTCTATCAGCCAAATATTGTTTTTTAAGAAATTAAATGAATGATTAACAAACCTAATTATGTATTCTGTATGTTGGTTTAAAATATTATTGTAATTAAAATTATAATATTCATAATTATGTTTTTTACTAATATTTGCACATTTGGTTTTAGGGCAATGGAGAAAAAAAGTAGTAATAATAAAATAAGAATAAATATTAAATAAAGTTACTAGATTTTTGTTAATGTCTTTAAATCTACCTATTAAGTAGAAACATAAACTGAATAACCTAGCATTTTCGGGGAAACTCGTTGCTATGCTAATGTTTTGGCGTGGCAGATTGTAGATTTGAGATTTTAGAAATCAACCATTTGGAAAACCGTGTGGATGTTTTCTGAGGTAAACAAGTCTGTGTGTACTTTTGGATATAATAAATGACGTCTTCACAAAGGCTTCCCTGTGTTTGTTATGATTTCCCAATGAGAGGCCTAGTGTCTCATGTTTCAGCAATTGTTTATCCCATATGCATATGCTTGCAGCTTGGTACGTTTGTGATTTACCGTATACAATAATCTCTTTTTTTTCTCTTTGTCACAGATGCCCACTTGACTTCCGCACAGCCTGGCCAACCCGTGGGTATCCCACAGTCAGCTGGTCGCAGGGCTGGGATGCATTCCCCACCCCCCAGACGGGCATTAGTCAGGGAATTTAGTGGGACTTATGAGAGTCTGCCAGCAAGATCAATACAGGTGGGAGGCACATTTGTAGATTTCTAGAACATCCTGATACAAAGATCTTGTTACACTTGGTGATTAATTATGGTGAAAAAAATCCAAAGGTCTGGTTTTAATTTCAGGAGTTCATTTTTGTTGCCCAGTAATGTTTATTGTGAACAGAATCGGTTGCCATGAGCTGTTGTGCATATTTTGTCTTGGCACATAAGGGCTGCAAATAAATGTTAGAGTTCAATTAAATTTAAGTATCCTTTTAGCATTTAAAGTCAACCAAAACCAAACCAAAAGCGACCATATTTATTTAATACCTTTTTTTGACCATATAGTGAATAATTTTTTGTAAATTATTCCAAAGAAAAGATGAATAAGATTAATTCCTTTCTCTTTGAATGTCTTGTTTCGTTCAAAAATAAAGATGTAAACAGTGTGTCCAATAGAGTGTGAAATCGTTAAAAAATATAATGATTCAAGTCTTTCTTTTGATTCCTCAGAACAATTCTGGCTCCTAAATAGTTCTTTCTATTGAAAAGGTATTTGGAAAAAAGAAATGCAAGTCCACTGCCAAGTAAATTCTTATTTTTTATTAGTTTAAATAATGAGAGGATTTAAATTTTATTGCAAAAGATGTGTGACTGTTATGTTGATACTCATGTTTTAGAGACAGCATAAATGCAATCCCATAATCATAGAATAAAGTAAAAAATATCATAATGGCTTGTGAGTGAGTTAAAATTCTCAGTTCTTAAAAGAAAAGAAAATATTTTTTAACTACACATTGTCAAATGAACAGTATTGTTAACTAAAACTTAAAAAAATAGTTCACATTCATTTAAATAAAGCTGAAATTAAACAATATAAACATTAGAGGAAGAAATTAAAGTAATAAACATAAATAAATAAAAATGTTAATTAATAAAAATGACATAAGCACATAACAGTATGATTAAAACTTAAACTAAAATTTAAATTAAAAACAAAATAAATGCTGGTTTAAAATATTAATTCTATTGTAGCAGATAAATATATAACACTGCATATCAATCAGTTTAAAAGTACAGGTAGATGTAAGATTTATGTTTGATTACTAAAAATAAACGATAATAATAAGAACCGGCCAACTGACTGACAAGAGTTACGTTCAGCTGTCAAGACTTCAATGATTGTGCTGTATGTTTTTGATTCACAAGAAAGAACTGTCTGAAGAATCTTTCATTCTTAAAACACTGCTGTGTGTTTCAGTCATGCTGTAGATTCATTAGCTGTGTTGCAGTGCTGCTGTAATAGTTCAATAATATCACAATTATTTCTTTTTAGCCCACAGTGATATTACACCCTCTTCTTTTTCTGTTCTAGGTATCAGAGTCAAGAGTGCTTGAGTGCCCCAGCATCCAGATCACCACTATCTCCCCTGAAGATGACTCAGGTCCAGCGGGGGGAAGTTACTGGGACGGTGGTGGTGGTGGTTGGGACAGGGAGCGGCTATACCTGCCCCTGCTGGACTCTTACCGTGACGTCATGACAGGGGCAGGTTCCCTCAGTCCCAGCCCGAGCCCTGCTTCCAGTTCCTCATCTCGTGGATGGCTAAGTCCAGCTTCCAGCTGTGATTCTCTTCTGGTGGAGGAGGATGAGCTCAACGAAGCTACTGCCCACTTCTGCCTTTCACCTTCCTCACGCCCCACATCTCCTGGTGGCAAAAAACGCAGGAATTCCCCACTGGCCTCCCCCAACACCTCCCGCAGAAGCAGCTACTCCGAGGATCTCACCTCACTCTCAGACACGGGAGAAACCTCGGCTCAGTCTCAGGCTCCAGCGAGCTGTGAGCTCAACATTCCACAGAAGACCAGGAAGACCTCTCTGGAACAGGTGATGCTTTTGAAATATGGCTGTTGATCTCATTAATGGTTCGTTCTTGTTAATCAAAATAAGAGTTCGTTCATATTATGTCATATGACAATCTTGATGTGTTTATGGGTGTGCGCAATCCAGATGTCATCAAGAGACATCGAACCAGAGCTGACCCCCATCCAGACCTCTCCCTGCCCACTCCCAGAGGTTGGTCAGCTGAGAAGGGAGCCCCCCACAATAGGGATGGACTACTTGTCTGTGCCTCCTGCACTGGGCTGGGGCAGAACCAGGGCCAGCGCTCATAGTCCTCTCTTTAGGTTTGAACACAACTTCTTATTTTATAATATGAATTATGCACTGAATACTGCCTAACAATTGAAACCGTATGTACAATGTACGTATGCTTTAAATGTATTGTGTGCATGTGTGTTTATATATTCTGCGGTCATGTGATAAAAATAACAATTTGAAACACTAATCATTGAATGAAGCATGCTGTTTGGCTCAAGTATTTTAGTTTTAGATTCTGATTTAAATCAGAATGATGTTGATCTTTGACTTCCGACATTGTCTCTGCTTTCTTAATCCTGCTTCAGATCTAATGCACTGCCACCACTTGACTGGCCGCTGCCTTCACAGTTTGACCAGTATGAACTCCGCATAGAAGTACAGCCCAGACCACACCATCGCGCACATTATGAAACTGAAGGAAGTCGAGGAGCAGTTAAGGCAACACCTAGAGGCCATCCAGTAGTGAAGGTGATGCTCACAACCTATAATGTACAGTCCTGTTGAGTAGGTGCTGCTAATTCATAATTGAGCCTTTTCTAAAAGCCACCCCCTTTAGTTACAGATTTCATCTTTCTATAAGAAATTCAAACACAAAATAAGGTTTTGTTGCTCTTTAATGAGCGATGATGGATTGCTGTAGTTATTTAAGAGGCATGTGAACCAATCATCCCTTCTTTTTTACTAGTTATAGCACAAAATAAACATGAATGAACATCAGAAGGTATCTTATATCAGTCAGCGTCCACCAATGTTAATCTACTCTCCTGTTTGGTTTGTTTTTCGGACAGAATGTGTAGGGACAATAGTGTGACTTGCTGTATTATTTACTTGCATTACTGAATTAAAATTTTAGTTTGTTGGTCTGTAGTAAAATAAACAATAAATGAAAAAAAAAAACCTAAATCAATAAAAACGCAGTACATGTAGCAAGGTGTTTTTTTATTTTATAATAAAAAGGAAAAAAAGATTAAGTTAAAAAAGGTAGAAATGCTAATGCGTTTATGTTTTTATCTTTTTAAAAAAGCAGTTAATGAATAGAGTGCACGTATAAAAGGGACAATTGTTTATGAATAGAATTAGAATAGAAAGTGCTAGAGTTAGAGGGTCAAATAAAGATGGTAGAAATCTGTTTTTAGCCCATTCCTGAAGATGACTAAAGATTCAGCTGCTTGGATTGAGTGGGTCATCTCAAAACTCAGAGAAATGAGAAAACACTGAAATTACTTAAAGTAAAATAATTTCTTTAACTAATTGAATTGATGTTCATGTTTGCTCTTTTTTTCTCTGTTGTCCAGTTGGTGGGTTACACTGAAAGGCAGCCACTCTCCTTACAGGTGTTTGTAGGAACTGCTGATGACCGATCAGTACGTCCTCATCCTTTTTATCAAATACACAGGTAAATCTTGCACAACATTTCAAGATATTAAACAAAATATTTCCAGTATATCCGTGGCTTTACATAAGAAATACTTCTCTCCACACAGAGTAACAGGGAAAATGGTAGGCACAGCTAGTCAGGAGAGCATCCAGGCTGGCACTAAACTCCTGGACATCCCGCTCAACCCAGAGAACAGCATGACTGCCCTGTAAGACTCATTGTATGCTGCAAACACCTCAGTAAGTGATCATACATGAATTCCTGTGTCTCCCTCTCAGCATTGACTGTGCAGGTATTCTAAAGCTGAGGAACTCTGACATTGAACTCCGGAAAGGAGAGACCGATGTAGGGAGAAAGAACACTCGAGTGCGTCTGGTGTTCCGCACACACCTTCCTCTGTCTCCACCCATCGTGCCTCCAGGACGAGTCTTAGCCCTGCAGGTTGCCTCTTTACCAATTGAATGCTGTGAGTGTTGGCAAATCACGATTATGCCTGTTCAACTGTATAATTTGTCTCTTTTTCTTGTTTTATACACTTGTGAACTAGGCTCAAATTTAAGCTTAAATTTCTGCCTGCAGCACAGCGCTCAGCACAGGAGCTTCCTGTTGTGGAGTCTATCAGTCTTACTTCCTGTTCAACGGAGGGAGGCGAGGAACTAATTCTAGGTGGGACCAACTTTCTACCCACCTCCAGAGTTTTCTTCATGGAGAGAGGATCAGGTATTGTAGGAGGCCTACATTCATGCACAATACCAAAAAAGCTGTTCTTTTGAAGTTTCTATACTTTTAAGAACTTTTAAGAGTCATTTAGTAGTGTAGCTGTTTTCAAAGTTGATCAAATTAAGGATAACACGATAACACTTTACATTAAGGTGTCATTTGTTAACATCAGTTAATGTATTAGTTGAACAAACAATGATCACTACATTTATTACACTCTTTATTAATCTTTGTTAATGTTAGTTAATAAACAAGTCTTGTGATTTTAATAATGCATTAGTAAATGCTGAAATTAACATTAACTATGATTAATAAATGCGGCATAGGTATTGCTAATTCTTAGTTCATGTTAACCTTATTGTAAAGTGTTACCATATTAAGTAATCTTTTTTCAGTATCAAATCAGCATATTCGAATCATTTCTGATAGATCATGTCACACTGAAGTCTGGAGTAAATTCAGCTTTTGTAATCAAATAAATGCAGCATGAAGTACTTATTTTCAAAAACATTATTTACTTAAAAGAACACATTTTTACTGACCCTGAAGGTAGTGTACATTATAGCTTGGATGAGTGCAAAGGAAGGAATTGACATTATATCACAAAATCAGTGTAATATTTATTACTCCTTTTTCTAGATGGCAAAGTCCAGTGGGAGGAAGAGGCACATGTGGACAGGGACAAAAGCAATGAGGTAAATTACCGTAAATCTATGAAGATGTTTACTGTTTTCATATACACTGTGTGTGAATTGAAAGTAAATGAACTTATTATGTCTTTATTTTCAGAATTTGCTGTATGTACGAGTGCCAGCCTATAACGATGTTTCACTGAACCACCCAGTGTCTGTCTGCCTGTACGTGTCCAATGGGAAGAGGAAGAGGAGCAGCACACACTGCTTTAAATATCTGCCCAGTGAGTGTTCCACAGACGACCGCTAGCTGTGCTTTATTTAGGAGAATCCCTCTGCACATGGTATTTATCGGCACTGTTGACGAAAAATGCAAAATATGTCTTTTGCATGTTGTGTGTAATAAAGAACAGATTCTCTTTCATAATCTAAAGGCGCTTTCATCATTTCGCATCATATGCTGCTTTGAGCTCCAGTAAAATGTTCCAAATAGAATCATAGATCATTAAATCATTAAATCATAGAATCATTAAATTTTCTTTTAAAGATGTCTTCTAATATATTATTTTTAGCTTTCTTTAAGGATCTATTTAAATTCAAAATAGAAAGTAAAGCTTTATATAATAAATGCAGTTCTTTTGAACTTTCTGTTCATCAGAGAATCCATACTTTTTTTTTATCAATTTCTACAAAATTATTAAACAGCACAACTGTTTTCAATGTTGATAATAACAAATGTTTCTTGAGCGCCATAATAAAACATTTTCTGAAGAATCACACTGAAGATGTTAATAAAATGTCTATTAAAATAAAAACAGTTCTTTTAAATTGTAATAATATTTTACAATATTACATTAGGTTTTACTGTATTTATTTTAATCAAAAAAAAAAATGCAATCCTGATGAGCATAAGAGATATATTTAACATTTTTACAGATCCCAGACTTTTGAATGGTAGTGTAATAAAAAAATAATTATGTAATATTACATTTTATTAAATATACAACAATTAATTTGATATTTTATATTAGGTAATATATCTTGTCACATTTCATATTTAATGTATACAATATGATTATTTGGTAACACTATACAATAAGGTTTATTAGTTAACATGAACTAATAATGAACAATACTTCTACAGCATTTTTAAATCTTAGTTAATGTTAATTTCAGCATTTACTTATGCATTGTTAAAATTGCAAGTTTAGTTTCTTAACGTTAGTTTATGCACCATGAACTAGCATAAACAAACAATGAACGACTGTTTTTCTGTAGTAAATGTAATGTTCATAGTTTGTTCGTGTTAATTAATATGTTAATGTATTAATTAACAAATGATAGCTTATTGTAAAGTGTTACTGATTATTTCCATGTCATGGTACACCTGTGATGTAAAATCATGCATCTTACATTTTCTAGTCATGTTTACAGAAGAAGATCCGCTGCTGTCCCGTCCCTCCATCTTGCCCCTGGAAGGGGTGATGCTTTGCCCCATGGGGAGTGGCAGCACTGTCGACATGAGGTCAGACCTATCCGCAGAGGACAGAAGCATGTCTTTCCACCTGCCTCCATATCCCAACGAGTACTCTTACTCCTCACATGGCTACCAGGAGGACTACTGCCGCAAACCGGAGGTCCCCGAGGACAGTAGAGGTCGAGGTGCCCTGACCGAAAGGCATCCCAGCTTTGAGAGCCTGGAGCTGGGCTTCACAGAGCTTCTTCCTCCCATGTACCCAAGAGCCTCACAGCCTCTTTCTCCATCCCCGTCTCCTTCTTCGTGGCTCGACTCTCCCTATCTCTCCTCCTCACCTTCTCCCTCACACTCTTGCTCTCTGAGCCCGTTCCCCGCAAGCAGTCCCATCTCTACCTCACCTCTTCCTCCGCTCACTCACTCCCCATATCCACACTGTCCTTGCCCCCAAGAGATGTGCTCCTCGCCTCCATCAAACACTAGCCACTATCAGGACCTGTATCCACCTCCGTATGGCCAGTATGACAGCTGGGAGCACCAGATGCGTCCCTCTGAAAGAGACCCTAGTCTGAAGCTGGAGGGACCCCCAGATTTCTCGGGCCCCACACCCATGCAGCATATCACACTAGAGGAAGGTGGGTATGATTGACTGTATGTGTCATAAGTCAATGTTCTGTGTGATAAGTCAATCATTATTTTCATGTTATGGCCATAAACTAATGAATTGCTTACATTAAAATTCTGCAATACTTTGTCTAAAAATAAATCATAGTAAATAAATAAAACACTATTCGTAAATCTATTCATCATAGAAAAAGGGTTATTTTAAATTATATTTTACTACATTACAATTTTACTGTATTTTTTGATAAAGTAAAGAGAGAAACTTTTTCAAAAACACTAAAAAATCTCACTGATGGTGGAATAATGATTTAATATATATTATTATTTTGTCAAAAAAAAGCAAATTAAATTATTTTAAATGCTAATGAATGTGAATGTGAATTACAGTGTATGGATTTTTATTATAAGATTTCTTTTGTGTGCATTTACTGTACTGTATTCATCAATTCAGTTATTTCTATCACAATTTCTCTTCCCCACAGTGACTGAATTCATCGGAGAGGATATAAGATCCTTTCAGATGGGGTCACACATGGATAGTCGACCTGGATGACAGCATCCTCTCAGAAAAAGTCCAGTGATAATCTGTGTATAGTGAATATCATATCAACATTTTCTGTATAATTTTTATTTGAATTATGGTATATTGCTAAAATATGGCAATAATAATAAATACTGTGCTACTTAAGTGGTGAATCTGTGGTAAAACAGAAGGCAGGTATACAGTTGTAAGTATGTAACTGCTACTGCTTCCTGACTGCATATTTGAATGGAACTAATGTTTTTAATCTGTATGCAAAATAAATTATCATTATATTATTTTTGATCCACTAATGTGTGCATTTATGGGGGTAATTGGTCACTTAAAGAACAGGTAATATAATCTAAAACGGCATGTTCTTCCTCATTTCCTCTTTTATATGAGAAACTGACTATTTTTGACTTGATTTCTGATTGTGGGATCACTCAGAATGTCCTTTGTACACAGTTTAAAAGTGACTTCACCCCTGCTCCCACGCAGGAAATATTAGCCCTTTCTGAGATCTTAACATATGTAAAAACAGAATATAAGAAAGTTTCACAATGATCAGGCTAAAAGCAGGTTATTATCACAGTGAAATGTAAGAAAACAATGTTGACATATTGTGAGTGACTAGTTAGGTGGTTGGTTAAGTGTTTATGAAGTGGCATTATTTGGACTACAGGAGGATCTTCGCCCCCTACTGGAAAGAGTGTTTTCACTTAACATTTTTTATTAAATTCATGTTATTATTACATAAAGGACCAACAACAAAACTTGTTGCTTATTCCATTTCAACTACAAAAAGCAGGCTACGGTTGTGGCGCCCCAATGTGGCTCGACTGAATGAAGCTAAGTACGAGAAACTCGATTAGCTTACTCACTAAACATTATTTACAAGGTAGTTTAAGCGTTTTAAAGCTATAAATACATGATATTGCCATGCACAATGGCGTTTTTGTGTGTTCTTTCATAAGAACTGTTCACAACGTCAGTTCTCATTAAGTCTTGTAAAATACGTTTAGTCCCATGACATCTTATTACAGCATTTAGATGCTCAACAGTGGCCAAGTTTACTTTGAATGTTTCAGTAAGAGAGGG
>JAUMHP010000041.1:13776990-13800820 GCA_032361065.1 Enteromius trimaculatus | reverse complement strand
ATATATATATATACAGTATTTTAAAATATTGTATCTAATATTTGTACATGATACACTGAAAAAAATATTATAAATGCAACACTTTTGCCCTCATTTTTCATGAGATGAACTCAAAGATCTGTACACAAAAAGCCTATTTCTCTCAAATATTGTTCACCAATCTGTCTAAATCTGTGTTAGTGAGCACTTCTCCTGTGTCGAGATAATCCATCCTCCTCACAGGTGTGGCATATCAAGATGCTGATTAGACAACAGGATTATTAAACAGGTGTTTAATAGGTCTTGTTACGGTAACTTTTTTCATTCAGAATGCCATCAGTAATAATGTACCTGTGTTTGTTGTCCATAACATATGCCTGCCCATACCATAACCCCTACTGCCAACATGGGCCACTCTGTCCACAACTCTGACATCAGCAAACCACTGCCCCACTGCCATCTGCCCTGTACAGTGAAAACCAGGATTAATCTGTGATGAGAACACCTCTTCAAAGTGCCAGATGCCACTGAATGTGAGCATTTGCCCACTTGTCACTTACGATGATGAACTGCAGTCAGATAAAAACTCCGATGAGGATGATAAGCATGGAGATGAGCTTCCCTGAGATGGTCTCTGACAGTTTGTGCAGAAATTCTATGGTTATGCAAACTGATTGTTGCAGCAGCTGTCCGTGCATCTGATCTTAGACGATCTTGGAGGTGAAGATGCTGGATGTGGAGGTCCTGGACTGGTGTGGTTATATGGTCTGCAGTTGTGAAGCAGGTTGAAAGTTCTTCTAAATTCTCTGAAACGGCTTTGGAGAAGGCTTATGGTAGAGAAAAAACATTCAATTCACAGCTCTGGTGGACATTCCTGCAGTCAGCAAGCCAATTGCACGCTCCCTCAAAACTTGCAACATCTGTGGCATTGTGCTGTGTGATAAAACTGCAAATTTTAGGGTGGCCTTTTACACACATCTGTGCAATTATCATGTTGTCTAATCAGCATCTTGATATGCTACACCTGTGAAGAGGATGGATTATCTCGACAAAGGAGAAGTGCTCACTAACACAGATTTAGACAGATTTGTGAACAATATTTGAGAGAAATACGCCTTTTGTGTACATAAAAAAAGTATTAGAGCTTTAATGGGGGCAATAACAAAAGTGATGCGTTTATAATTTTGTTCAGTGTAATAATAACACCAATAATAGTTTTCTTACTTTTAGGGCATCTACAGCCTGTTTTAGCTCCAGTAGGTCCTTCTCTTTAAGATGGATTTTGAGCTTGTATTTCTGTCGAGTCGTGCCTAGTTCTTTCTGTAAAGAAACCCAAGTGTGTTCATAGTAAAACCTAAAATGTTTTACAACCATTCTGTGCATAATTAATGTTATGTGATTAACAAAATAGATACAGCATTACATTGCTCAGGATAGGCCTAGATTCTACTGTTTGCTTTTATGAGTTACATTAAAATAAACTTTGCCCCAAACAAATATGTTTATAGACTTCATATTAAAAGGATATCTACCAGACTATTCAAAGTAGCTGATCACACAGTCAAAGCGAACAGACCAAGCCTCTCTCTGATTGGTTGATGGTGCAAGATTTGTATCTCTTATTACAGAGAAAGGAAGTTGTTCTGAACATCCTTTTGTGTACGCAGGTTAAAATTTGAATGTGAAGCAGGAAAGTGTTTTTGTAATATTATTCTAACCTTATAATGTTAGACTTATTTACAGGTCCTTTATTATTCTTGGTTGGAAACTCAAGCATCATACTCATCAATTCAATGCCTCCTTTGCTCACATTTTTTCCCAATTACTCTGTTGCATGAACTTTATGTACAATGAACGCTGTTCATATTGAGGTGGAGTGCACTTTGGAAAATGTGCTTTGCCTCAGTGGAAAATGACCTTGGCTATTGAAGGATTCTGAGAATGCTGTAATTTACTGCATTCTCCATAGAAGTTAAGAACCATGACAAAGTTCTTATTGAATAAAACCGCTTAAACGATGCAAAAGCAAAAAAAGGAAAGATTAAGATTTTTTTTTTCTTTACCTGTTTCTTTGTACTTTCCACAGCTGCTGGTACTGTGTCGTGACCTTTATGGTCATCCATCACACACAAAAGACATATGCATTGTTGATCCGTTCGACAATACATCTCCAAATATTTATCGTGATGAGGACAGATCTTTTCCTGCAAGTTCACGGAGGCTTCAATCAGCTTGTGTTTCTTCAAGGCAGGAGACTTATAGTGTGCTTGGAGGTGGTTTTGACAGTAAGATGCCAAACAAACCAAGCAACTCTTCACAGCTTTTTGCCTGACACTTGTACAGAAATCACAAGTCATGTCACCTGGCATGCAATTGTCGTAATTTGGAGAGTTGCCCAGAAGTTCCAGTTTCCTCAGCTTGTCCACCATATCAGCCAGTATGGTATTTCTGTTCAAAACAGGCCTAGGGCTAAACGTCTGTCCGCACTGAGGACAGCTGAAGACCCCCAAATGATCATTTCTTTTCCAGTAATCATTAATGCAATTCATGCAGTAGCTGTGCCCACATGGAATGGCCACTGGATCTTTCAGCAAATCCAGGCAAATTGAACAGCAAAACTCTTCTGAATCCAGGAGCCCTTCCATATTGTTGTTCTCTGTTGTTACAAAATGCATTCAATGATAATGAAAAGCTGTTCCTAGTTTTGCACGGATATTCCCGGGCCACACCCTTCACGCCTTCCTGTTGAGATGACAGATAGGTAAATGTGCCTGTCTGTTTCACTGAATAAAAAACGGCACTTTAAGCTAAACTATAGTAGTATAAGTAGTATATAGCATATGTGTATATACTGTATCCAAGCCCAATTTGACTAACTCTCCAAATGCATTGATTAAATTAACATTAACAACTAAATAAACAACTAAAAGTCAAGTCAAGAGTTTTGGTGTGATTCTGAAGTCAGTCCTTAGTTTCAGTCATGTCAAAGCAGTAATTAAATCTGTATATCTCAAAACATTGCAAGAATTATATGTTTTGTTGGTTCATGCCTTTATCACCAGCAGGGTGGACTATTGTAATAATTTCCTCACTGGCCTTGCCAAGAAAACCCTTAGACTAAACCATTAGAACATAGAATCAGAGGCAATGGTGATGTGGTAAATGTAATCTGGCTAAACTGTAGTATTCTATACACTTTTTGAACATTAGCAGTAGTTATATTATTTATCCTATTTAATTGTAGGCCCTGTTTACACTAGTGCGTTTTTAGTTTTAAAACTGCTACGCAGGGCTGGATTTATACAGGCATTCTAGGCATGTGCCTGTGCTTGCTCGTAATGGGTGGGCAAAAAACAATGAAGAGATATATAATATGTTTATTATTCTATAGGATAAAGAACCAAAAGAAGAACCAAAAACCCCAGAAGATATTAAGTAAATAAATATAACAAACAATAAACTGTAAAATGATTTACTGTAATTATGCAGCTGGAAACCAGTATCTTACTGTAAATTTATAATTATCAAATTAATTTTGTTCAAAGATAAATGAACGTTAAACATTGAAAAGTCTTTATCTTTATAGAATAAAACTATTAAAAACTGCCTCATGCAAAGTATTCTGGAAACCAGAAATCCTCATCAACCTTTTTCTGTTTTTTTTTCTAATATTGATTCCCAGAAATGCTTTGCACGAGGCTGTTATTTTATTTTGTTAAAGTGTTTTTAATGTTTAATGTTTATTTATCTTTGAACAAACTGTTGGCCGAAATTACCATAAATTTAAATCTACAGTAAGTCACTGGCATCCAGCTGCCAGTAACACCTTTATGAATGGAAATCACGCTTTCCCCCTTTCTCTATTAAATTAAGAACTACATTTGTTTTGTCAGGAAAAGTGGTGAATCCGGTCCTGCTGCTATGGATACACCTACAGTATCATTTACTCTACTCTGCCATTTTTCACCCTGGAAAACTGAGACTTTTGAAAACACTGTTTTTGCCTTTCAGTGTAATCAGAGCAAAACAGAAACGACTTTGGAAAATGATGGCATATAGATGGCAATCTATAGCTGTAGATTACCTGCATGAATGATCATGTGACATGTGTTTTATGATGTGTAGTGTAAACGCTAGTGTAAAAGTAAATAGTTTTCATTAGTGTCACGCGACGTGACAGAATCAAAGATCACAACCAATCAGACGCGTGTATAGGAGGGCTCTATCTGAAAGCTCATTGCTCTCGCAACGAAGATCGCGGTCATCTTTGCTTTTGTTTAATTTCAAAATCTGAGGTAAACTGTTGTTGCTTTCAGTATGGCTGTAAGGTCACGTAACATGATTTTTAAACTCATATTAGACATGTTAAAATTTGAATAAAGCACACAATGTCCTAAGATTATCCACTGTTTGTTCCAGTTCCTTATTTTAAAAAATCATGTGTCGCCGTCGCGGCTAGTTATGACGGGCAGTTCGGCTCTTTTCAAAGACTCGGCTCTTTTGGCTCGGCTCCCTTTAAAGAGCCGGCTCTTACGGCTCCCAAACGGCTCTTTATTTGGTATCACTCAGAGCTTTCTATTTTAGCCCGATTTATCAATTATGAATGTGTTGTGTATTGGTAAGCAACTTTTTAATTCCTTATTTTTCATTAAAAAATGCACAGTTACTCTTATGTAACATTTTAATAAAACTTTAATTGACCACAGCAACTCTCTGTCGCTCTGTACCACTAAGTTACACACTCGCTATCTTTAAAGCATGCGCTCCCTTTCCTTCTTTTATATAATTGTACGATCCTAGTGGGTCGTCCCATGTGATTAGGTGTTCCCAAATGAAGCCCCGTCCCTACTTACAGCAGAAGATTTGGCTCTCCCCGACGGGAGCCGGCTCTTCTCGTTCGCCAACGACACATCACTAGTTAGGACAGACCCTTAAAAGTTTTAAAACTAAAATGCTCTAGTGTAAACAGGACCTTAGTAAAACACATATGGCAAAGGCGATTTAGAAATTCAACATAATTCAACAATCCATCCAAGTCTGAGCTGCTGAGAAATTAAATGTTCCCCGGTGCAAGTGCATACTGTATGTGAATGTTATGTGATTTATTAGTTCAGGGACAGAGAGTCAACAGATGTTCTGTATCTTTTCACACAGGCGTAACTTTACACAAAGAATACGTAAATGGTAGGCAAGTCTGAATCACCATATACAATAGTAAATGAGGCAAGAGTGCAGATATCACACTTGTTTCTTTTTCATGGCTTTATTCAGAGCTAGATTACACATTCACACAACACTGCGGTGTGTGCTGTTCTCCTTGTAGCACGGACTTACAGAGAGAGAAACTCAGTGCCACAAATGCTCTCTCGCTCTTTGATAACACAATGAAAACATTCTCACTTGAGAAACAAGGACTGTGTGACTGTCTGTGACAGGCACATGCAGATCCCAGAGACTAACAGCACAGCAAACAACATTTTGTTTTCTTTCTTATAGTGAGGTGTTTGTGTGACTGATACTGCTGGTGTAGAAGAGAACACCAATGGTTTTTATAGAGATTTAACAAGAAAAACATCTATAGCATTTGCATATACTTGGCAAATGCATGTGTACACATACAGCAATTATATCCTGTAAATATAAATCCAGTATGATGTGTGCATTACAATATATTCAATGTCTTCAATGTTTCATGATATGTCCAAATATACATTTATCTTCCCCTTCATCATCAACGTGTCTTATGTGACAGAAGTTAGCTTTTAAGATTTCGTTTTGTACCATTCAGCCCACCATATAAATGGTTTGACCTATGCACCAAACAGCAGTGTTATGTATGAAGTATTGCATCACAACAGTGCAACAGTTTTCATGATGCTGATTTCCTAAATGAACTGAGGGGTGTTACTGTGTTGATTGGAAGTTTGACATTCACTCATACTTACTCACAAATATATATACGAAGCTAGAACAAGAATCCTTCATGCAAAGCAGCATAACACGCAATGAGCAAAAATAATACAAAATAAAATGTGAAACGTACATCATAATAACAGAAAAAGAAATCATTTTTGTCAAGCATATGTTAAGCAAATAAAGGCATTTATATACTTCTATGTACTACCGTTCAAAAGTTTGGGACCAGTTTCATCTTTTTAATACTTATTTTTATAGTTAATACGTTTGTTATGCAAGGATGCATTACAGCGATACAAAATAAACAGTAAACATTTTAAAATGGTCACAAACAATTAGTACTTCAAATAAATTCTGAAAAGGCATCAAGGTTTCCACAAAAATATTAGGCAATATTAATATTTTGAATGTTTCTTGAGCACCAAATCGGCATATTAGAATGGATTCTGAAGGAGTAGTAGATGCTGATGAATTTCAGCTATGCTACCATGCAAATAAATGACATTTTAAAAATATATTAAAATAGCAAACATCTATTTAACATTTTAATATTTCACAATGTTTCTGTTTTTACCCAGACTTCTTTCAAAAACCTACAACCTTAAAAAATCTTACTAACCCCAAACTTTTGAACTGTAGTGTATATATAAATATTCTTTATTACTGTTTTTTTTTTTTTTTATCTTTTTACATAACTCAATTGTCCATTTGTTACATTTTAAACTTTTGTGTAAACTTTTCAAAGTCTAACCTTTTGTACACATGATTGCTAAACAGGCATGACAAAAATATAGCTAACAGTGATTATAGTTTATGACCTATCATTTCAACATCGTTACTCTCCGACCCACTTCCCTCTTTCTGGCTTCTATTGTTTTGCCTTCCTCTTGCCTTTTCAGTTCCCACTAACCCACCTAAACGTTAACAAACACCAGCCTGGCTGAGTAGATGAGATCAGCCAGATAAAGAATGAAGTTGAGAGCACTGAGGACTGAGATGGCCAGCAGCTTATCCCAATGACATAGGCCGATGCTGGAGCCACAGTTATTGGGTCTGTGGCTCTGGCCTCCGTGCTTATTGTCGAACTTATAAATGGGCCATATGATGGTGGCAGACAAATACAAGCCCACAGCCAGGAGGGCGTAACTGGACAGGAAGCGGGCAAAGGAGAAGGGCAGCCAACCTGTGCACTCTCCTACACACATCACGATAATGGCTGCCGACAAGATGAAGCAGATGCAGTACACGGCCAGGCACCACTTAGTCGCTGCATTCTGGTCATACGATATGGGGTCGCTGATGAAGACGAATATGATGCAGCCGACGAAGGTCTCGCACACCTTTAGCAGCCCTGGTGCCGTGGCCATGTAGCCGGCTACTTCTCCGGGACGAGCCTTGCTCAGACTCACCTCGCTTAAGTACGCAATGGTGGCGAGGCAAGAAAATACTGTTGACACAATGCGGCAATTCAAGATTTCGTTGCGACCAGCGTAGCCCTTCAGGAAGTACAAGGGGAATATGATCGAGGCGGAGAGGCAGAGGAGGGAGGCGTAGCAGGCGAATGTGATCGGAAAGTTCTTCCATGAGACGGGGGCGCGAGTCTGCAGGCCAAACATTTCCACTAGGATTATCAGAAGAGTTCCAACAAAACTAAAACTCCAGCAGAACACGCACCAGTCACCCGTGCCGTGGGTTAGACTCGCTCCATAAAGAGCTACGCTGAATGCTATGCAGGCGAAAACCATGGCAGCCACACGGGCCCACAGGAGAGGCGAGGAACGCAACACCACCGGCATGATGGGCTCACAAAAGAAGATTTACAGAGCAATTAATGTCAGCTGTGAGTAACAGGTATAGATGTCCACTTCTGTTCTGGGGCTTCTTGGTTGTCTAGGAATAAATTAAGAAAAGGTTAACAGTCAGTGGTAAGAAAGAATTGTTTACACTTACATAATATTAATAAAATGTCAGATTAAAGGAATAGTTGACCCTGCCAAGTGACAACTCTGTCACTTCTTATTCAGTATGAGCTACTTTCTTCTTTGGAACACAATTTTTTGGGGAAGGCAAATATCTGTGTGTGTTTCCATGCAATGATGTTTTGGACCTCTTTGAGTTACACTGTATGGTCAACAAATCAAAATGGAGGGGGGAAAAATTAAACCTGGAATACACTTATGCCCTGATTTTTACCCTGACTTGCAGTCTGGACATGTTGATGCTAATTGACCAAAGTCAGAGCCAGTTTTCAGATTTTGGGTAGACAGAGTTGTTAGATCTGGCAGAACATCATATATGAAGGGCACTTTATGTGTTTGTGGACCACAAAACCAGTTTCTGGGGTGTATCTGTAGCAATAGCCACAAATACATAGTATGGCTCAAAATACATATATTTTGCCCAAAATCACTAGCATATTAAGTAAAGATCATGTTTCAGGAAGATATTTTGTAAATTGGCCAAATATTTTAAACCATAGATCAATGGAAATAATATTTATTCAGCTTTCAGATGATGTATAAATCTCAGTTTGAAAAAAACTGTCACTTATTACTGGTTTTGTGGTCTAGGGTCACATATGCTTCTGATTTTTTAGCTTCAGACTTTAATTCCATCAGGGCAGAAGAAACAAAATGTTTCATAATTTATGCCAATTTTAGCTATTATGTTCTAAAATGGGGTCAAATTCTCAATATAAACATGTGTGTATATATATATATATGATTCTGTGCCATTGGCAAAGACCAAACATGTTTGATATCTTGAGCCAATTTTAGAACACATTGTTTTCATTTGTTTTGCATCTCCTAGCAACCTGGCACAGTTTGTTTTTCTCAGAACAAACTGAAAGTCTAGTGTATTATTGTCGATTGTTCATGTCCAATCATTTACAAGTTCATATAACATCTACCCCCGGTTTCACAGACGAGGCTAAACCCTAGTTCTAGACTAAAATGTAAATCTGAGCTGTTTCAACTAAAAGAAACCTGCACTGACTGATCTTAAAACATGTCAGTGTCTTTGTTTTATCTTAAGATGCGCGCCAGTAATGCAGTTTTCTAATGCATGTATATAAAAAATAATTAAATCTCCTAATTGAACTATGGCCTAATCCTGGTTTAGGCTAAGCCCTGTCTGTGAAACCGGGCCCTAGTGTTTTAAAATTTCTTCAGATTATAAAAGTCATGTGCGCACGTATCATACAGGGTTTGCAACAAAATGAGTAAATGATGACATGTTTCACTTTAATATCAAGGCAGAGTGAGGTTGTTTACTGAAAAATAATATATGCAGAAGTTAATTCATTTTGGTCACATGGGTAGTTAAAATTCCTAAGCCATACAGTCAAAATGGTCACATACTGAATAAATTGGTACTCTACAACAAAATGTCTCTGAGAGTCTTTCGGGATTCCAGACTGGGAGTCAGTGAAATTATCTCTGTAATGTATTCAAGCTATTTAGACAAATGCGCCACATGCGAGACCTTTACTCAACCCTACAGTCCATCTGTCATCGACCTCTGTGGGAGGAGTCAGATAGGCTAACAATTGGAGCATTGAGACCCTCTCCCGGCCCTCCTACACAGTTCTGTAACAGCCAGGAATACCTCCTTCATCTTGTCAGAGAGGTTCAAGTAAACAATGGAGGCATGCGTGTTTACATTTTCGGGTTAAGTAGATGGAAAAGAACATGGTTGGGAAATAGAGACAAAAAGCGTTAAATAAATGGCAAAAAGCAAGACGCCAGGCAGATTAATTCAAAGCCACATATGGACAGAAAGCCAAGCGGTTTGAAAAAGTGTGTCCTTTCACCTCACGACGAGCCATATTTTAAACACAGGCGGGAATAGTATAGCCGTGAGTCATTTATCCCTCACTCCACTTTTTTTTTCTCTGCTCTGCCTCTCTTACTCGCTTTCTCTGCTTAGTGTCAGATTTTCCAGCTTGCTGACCTATTCCAGATGTGCTGCATCCCATCAAACTACAAAAAGAGAGGGATGTGCCTGGTGTTTTCCACACTGAATTTCCAACCTCTCTTTCCTCACTTACTGTTCTACCCCACGCCCACCTTTCAAAGCTTTTCTCTTTTTGGACTTCTTGTATTCCCATTCAGAATTGGTTAGGCAAATAAAGAAACAGAATATTAAAAGTGGAAGGAAACTCCTTGCTTTTGTCATCCGCTCACAGCTATTTAACATGAGATGCTGTTTCAATGTTACTGAATTCAGTGCAATATAAGATGACTCATGTTCTGCTTATGCCCATGTCAAGAAATGTATGCATGAGAAAACAGGACATTGCATGAGGTCGGAAAGCCGGAGACAGAGTTATAGAGGAGGTCATGCGAATGAGGCATGAGACATAACTCGATTTTCTCTGTTAATCAGAGTATAATGCAGTTACTTTTCTGCGAGGAACAAAACTACTTCTGTGTAAACGCTTTACCTGCCTATACTAAGAATAAAAAGAGGTACCCTTAACACATTTTTTAAAGTTTGGTCTTATGTAAAAGACCAGAGTGGAAACAGACACACTAGCCTAAACTGAGCTTAAATGGAAAACATAAAATAGCATTTGCTGAAAAGCAAGATATGTAAACAATTTGCATCAAATGAACTGATCTACTGAGTGAAACAGCTAAATGACAGAACCTCAAAATGACATTAGACTCGATATAAGCTCATCACCCTGGCTGCTGTAGTGGGTGTGCCTCTCCACGTGCCGCACCCTTACTTCAGTATAACAATTTCTTATAATGAATAATAAAAAAAATAACGCATATTGAAATAAAACGTTCCAAATGTCCTAGTAAATTCTTAGATTCCTGCCTCCGTCATTAAGCTATTCTAGACACAATATATACTTTTTTTTAACAAAAGCGCAACACGTGACGGGTGCAAATAAATATGTAACATTTTATCTGTCAGATGAATCGCCACGTATACGTTACACACTATGCCAAAGTGAAAGTTTGAATTTATTAGATCGAATAATTTTTTGGATCGTTATCAGAATCCAGAACGCAATTAAAAGAATCTTGTAGTTATATAAAGAACGCGGGTCAGTATTTAAAGGTAAATATAGCGTGTGCTTTCAAAAAGATGCCCTGTGGCTGTTTCTTACCGGCTTGTCCCGTTATCTTTCTCTCGACCTGCTCAGTCTGAAACAAGTAGGCGCGGTCTTGGATCTGACTTTTTAATCAGTCAGGAGGACACTTTAACCCAAGTTTATGAGGGATACCCTCCACCCATCCCCCCAATCCGCCCATTACATGCCAAATTAGGTAATATGTTCTCTCTCACTCTCTTATGCACTTTCTTCAGCCCTCAACTGTTCTTAACAAGAATTTCTAAGCACGAATTTACTTTCTCATTCATAGTTTCTGAATTCAGTCACCGCCAAGGAAAAATACCCAGAGAGTGTATTCACTATATTGACTTTAACTGTTAAATTGACTAAACTTAAATAAACTAAAATAAAATAAAATCAAATTCACCACTACCTTTCATATTCCACCCCACAATACAGAATAAAAGCAAATCTGACAGCCATTTTTGATATTATTGCACCTCTTCTCAGCATAATAGTGTCTGGATGTATTACAGTTGTGTGCTGAAAAGCAATGTCATGCAGGAAATATCAGTATGTCGCTGCTTATATGAATAGCTTATGAAAGGAAAGAAACTCACAAACAAAACAGATTAAACCTAAAACGTTGTGTAGCCTATGAGGGTTCACAAACCATCTATTTAAAGCATCTTTTACCTCCTATAAAATAAAATATATAAACTGGTAAAAAGCCAGTTAAGCAACTCTAATTGGTCCATGTCCGAACTTTTGCTTGTGTCACTACTGTTATTTTCGTCAAGCACTACGAGTATCTCAAGTGTATGCTGGTCAGAAGAAGAAAGACACTTTTAAAAAGTGACTTTTAGAGATATGTTAGCATATTATTTGTTTATTTTATTATTAGGAGTTCAGTGCAAGCTGGAAATCAGTGGTACGTTCTCGCTTACATGCTGTAAACAGTATTTAAAAGAAATCATATTGCTATTTAATGCTTTTGTCACCTATTTCAAAGATAAAAGTAATTTTGGTGTAATTACTGTAACATTGACGATCAACATCATTAGCCGTTACCAAATACATAACCAACAACTGACTTAAAATAATAATTAGTGGATCACTTAGTAAAAAAGAAATACTGTATATACATCTTTGCATGTTTCTTTAAAAAGACAAAAAACAATTAATGACTTGACTTAATTTAAACATCCTCAATCACAAAATAACAACATTTAATACCACCAGAAAGAGCTCTAGTCAGTGCACTTTATCATGCAATACAATATATGTATACCTCTTGGTATTTCTTTCTGTTGCTAGGGTGCAAGAGCGTGTTACTGTGGAAACCAGCTGTTTGTTTGTGGTTAGAATGATGTGTGATTCGGAGAACATGTCCGCTCACTGAGAGAATTGCTGCAAAAACGGAAACAGTGACTCCTCTCTAGATTCAGATCACTCCCTTCATGACAAGTTGTTACTAAAGTGAGAAAGAGAAACCATGCTAAGAGGATGAACATTTATAAAGGAAGGAAAAGCATAGCTGAGTGAGATGAAAATAAATTTGCCCATTCACGCATCTCTTTTGATTTAATAATCTGGTTTGCTGTGATGTTGTAAGCAGTGATGCGCTAATAACACCTACTTAGGCCTCATGACAACTGGTAATGCAAACCATCACGACTATCATATTTAGAAATAAATTGTGTCTATAATAGAATGTATATAAAATGTATATAAATAATCTAAAAAATGAAATCCATAGAGTATTAAGGATTATAGTTTAGTCAGAACGACAGATTTATGTCAGAATGACAGTACTTATCATTTTTTTTACTACGTGTCCATAATCACAACATGACACAATAGTCCATTTCATATGAAAGTAATTTTTAAAGGATGGTAAGCTATCAAAAATAATGTATTAACAATCATTTGAACAATGAATTCATTTTAATTGATTACTGCAATTTAATCCAGCCATTATTTCTACTACAGAGAGAGAGTGGATAGATTTGTACACTTTTAAATTTGTAAAACATCTTGTATTTTCTTCAGTCATATAATATTTTTAAATGTATTTCTAAATGTGGTACATTAATAATCTTAACATTAATGTTTGGGATCTTCCCAGAGCTCAGAGAGTAAAATGGGATTTTGTAACATAGTAATAATGAATTTTTTTTTAAACAAATGTAATATTACTCACTTTTTTATGATTTTTCCTCTTTTTGAGTTTTATGAGTTTTAAAGTTTTTTTAATTTTATTTATAAAAAAGAATTAACAACTTTTGTTTGAAATTCTCCTTCAAAAGATCCACATTTCTAACTTTCATTCTTGGAGATAACATGGCCAATGTTCCATGATTTAATGGAAAATTGCTGCCATCTATTGGAAAACAAATATATTTAACATTGTGTTGTGTTAAGGTTAATGTCAGTTTTGAGCATTCTTGGGTACTGAATATTTTTCACAGTCAAACCAGAACTTATATAAACAGAAGTTACGTGTGTGTGTGTGTCTAAGCACCAGTGAAGTGTAGAAGTACTGTCATTTAATTTGGGTGTATTTGTGTTCTGTCAAATGTAAAATCCAGAACCTGAACATCCTGACTCTGACTTTTTGTCACCCTAACACACAACCAGAAACCATTCCAATTGTGTGGTTTTATTTTACTTTTTTATTATTATTATATTTGTAGAACTAGGCATTACTAGTGATGCTATTCAGATGAAGGTAACGGTTTATTTTATTTATCATTTGGGCTCTCAAATGACCCTGAAAAGTGCAAAAGACTTCATATTAAAAATTGCATTTTAAATGCTAATAATTGATGTAAATGCTAATAATAGTTTGTTTACACTGTTAATACAAATTGGTGTACATACAACTTTTATAGCTTTTCGCTCCTGAAATAATACTGACCCTTGCTGAAGAGAAATTGGTGTTATATTCTGCCACCTGCTGGTTAGAAGAACCAAACATGCATTGTACATGTGTTACATGACCATTTATGTTTACTTTTCTTGTAAAAATTTAAATAAATACTTTTTTTCTTTTCTTTTTCTTTTCTTTTTTTTCCCACGATCATAATCACCAATATAACATTGACTTCGGAGAGGGGTACTGGATCTGTATTCAAGTGGGTGTTCACGGATTTAACGTGCAGGTGTTTATACCTGCGTGAGCGCGTGACAGATTGTAGTGGCAGAGTGAATGCAGGCGAGGGCGGCGTGTCATCACACATTTCTACGGCAATTAAAACACGCTGCGATGTCAGGAAGTAACAACCCGCCAACGTCGTCAACAATCCGGAGGCGAGTTAGTATTCTTCCTTATTTGTCGTAGAACATTTTTGGAGTTAGTCATTTATGCTGTATATACAATCGTGACTGTTGTACCTGTGCAGTGTATGTCGGTTTATCGTATCCGGTTTGGGAGAAATACAGGTGTTTTGTAATAGTAGTTGAAGCATTGGAAGTTTTATCTGGAAAGCACGGCAGGATTTTTTTTCTATGGAAATGACTCCGCTCTGAAACACAACGAGGGCATTTTGAAACAGGTAAATGCATTGCTATTGGTGTTGTGTGTTTGTATTTTGTTTTTTGTTTTTGTATCAATCTTATTTGCTGTAAGTGAGATTTTCCGTTTGTCATGGTTGTTAAAACGCGTTTTTATTAGTCTCATAAATTTAAATACTTATTGTGCTAAGTTTGGAGGCAATTGGTGTAACTGATATTTTTCTCTACATTTTACAAATATTTTAAAAACAAAAATACGTTACCATGTTGTGAACATAGTGTTTTTTTCACATTATTGTTTATATATGCTATCACACAGAATAAAAAGTCAGCCTTGCCAGCTGAAGAAAAACAGTGAAGAATAAATAAATAAATCTGAACAGCAGTATACTGAGCATTGCCATTGAAAATTGCTTTTATTCACATTTTTAATTTTTTTTTTTATTATTAGTATTTCTTTAAAAATAAAATAGTAGTTTGTGGCACACAGTTTATGCTGATTTATAAACTGTTGCAGTTCCTACATCAGACAAGTGTGTACACGCATACACTGGTGGTCTGACTGCTGTTTCCCATTTCAACTTACATTCTTTCTTCTCTTTGGTTTCCAGATTCTTATCATGCTGTTCTGTGCAGTGTGGTATGCTGATGCATGTCTGTGTGTTTAAAGAATGAATGTCACAAACGGCAAGACGACAAGCTGCCAGGATGAATGCACTTTGCAAATTTACCCCAGGTTGTCCGTCAAACCTGGGCAAAGCTGCATCCTCAGGGTCGCAAAACAGGCAACGGCAGCCACTGTCATCAACACCGCTCTCACCACACTTGGCTTGGACACATCGAAGACTTACATCCTCGTGGAGGTCCAGGAGTACGGCGGAGAGGAGTGGGTCCTTCAAGCCAGCGATCAGCCTGTTCAAAGAGTCCTTCTCTGGCCTAGAAAGGCCCAAGACAAGCACCCTCAAAGTGACGGATACTTTTTCGCCCTTCAAGAGGGAAGCTACGATGGATCCATCCAGTATGATGTTTTGACATCTGTCCGGCAAGAGAAAGTAGCAAAGGGACTTGTCAATCGGGGTTTTGTCACGCAGAAGCCTCATGAATACGACGATTTGTGCAACCTCCCCGAGCTGACAGAGGAGAGCATATTGGGAACACTGCGGCATCGCTTCAACAAGCAGAAGATCTACACATTTGCGAGCAACATTCTTATCGCGGTCAACCCCTTTAAGTTTCTGCCGATCTACAATCCCAGATATGTCAAGATGTATGAGAACCACACGCTGGGCAAGCTAGAACCTCACGTCTTTGCCATGGCGGATGCTGCCTTCCACACAATGTTGAACAAGCGGGTCAACCAGTGCATTGTCATCTCCGGTGAGAGTGGTTCTGGTAAGACGCAAAGCACCAACTTCCTAATCCACTGCCTGACTGCCCTCAGCCAGAAGGGCTATACTAGTGGAGTGGAGCGAACTATCCTGGGGGCAGGACCTGTGCTTGAGGTAAGTTCTGCTGTGGGTTTGAGGTTTATCAGATTTCATGTCCTGCTTTGAAGTCTGATAGTGCTGTAGCTGTAATAGGAATCCAAGAAAGGATGAGTTATGTTGAGACCCTGATGTTTTTCAGTGATGGTGTTTGTTACTGTAGTTGAAATCCATTTGTAGCCTTGTTCAGGAACCAGCAATAAATGATTTCTTCAAATTAAATAAAACATTGGGTGCACAAGACATGCAACCAATGCATGTTCAAGTCATGCATTGGTTGTAACAGCATTTCTATGTTGGGAAATGATGATGGTTTTAATGTTGTAGGTGCGATGAGCTCATGCGACTTGCGTTCAGGCTAATACCTCAGTAGGTTGAGCTCAAGTCAAGACCAAGACCAGAAAAAGCTCTGATGTTATCATTTTCCATGTAATATTTATATTTTACTTTATTTTCGTTTGCCAAATCCACGTTTTAAATTTCAGATACATTTAGAAGCATGTTGGCTCTAGATTTTTAACACACTGTAACTTGTCTTTAATTGTAGTCTCAGTTTTTGAGTTGTCTGACTCATCTGTATTTTTTGATGTGCTGATAAAGAGTCCCTTTCGGCACGGAAGTGATGACCTCTATGCAGGAAGTGGCTTGCCCTATCATAGTATTTAACAAACTCTTCAAGTTAAGGACCTTAGTGCAAGATAACTATGAAAAATGTGAAACTGTCCTTAAATAATGCAACATATTGTGTGTGAGATTGGTTTCCCCTTTCTCCATTAATCATAGCCAAACTAGGATCTAGAAACCATTCTGCCTCGTCATATGGCCAGGGCACTCTCACACAACTTCCTTTGCTTCTCCCAGGGAAAAGGGGAGACCTTTGACTGCTTGTGCCCTATAAATAGACACAATAGATCATGAAACAGTTTCAACTGTCAACACACTCTGATATTTATAGGTGCTGCCATTGTTAATACTCAAAGCAATGAAATGAATGACTGGTTCACAACACTCTTAGGAGTTTTTCCATTGTTTATCAAATATATTCACTACAAGTATGGTATATGTCTCCGAACAGACTTCCGAAATTTCCTCTTCAGGATTTAGTATGAAGTGCTACTAATGTGCCAGTGAAGTTCTCTTGAGGAAGTAACTCCTAATTCATTGGGTTTCCTCACTGTGGTCTGAAGTCCCGCCCTTTTAAGCATAACTGTCAGTCATGCATTTACTCACTGGGATTCTCAATCTGATCCTAAACAGGTCGAGCAAGTTCTGTTTTTCGTAAAAGCTTTCTTTTATCAGCTCGTCCCAGCCCCTCTCAGTTCTGCAGTATTGCTTACAAAGAAAGTAAATGGCAAAGAGGAACAAGCAGCTTGCGTTATGCCTTGCTGGTTTAAAATAGGCTGTATTTCTTATAAAGACAAGAAAAAGGTTATGTTTTAAGTAGTTGTGTGTAATGGGTAGAAGAACAAGCTAACAGGGTGAGATTGAAAGAGCTTTATCATCATATGCCAGAGATTGTGTGCGACCATTAATATTTGATGTGGATTTAAAATGATTAAATGATTATTGGATCTCATGTGTCTTAGTAAATTATAAATAAAACATGCTTCTGAAATGAACTATTGAAGTCTTCTTGTTCCTAGATTAAGTACTTGGTAACACTTTACAATAAGATTCCGTTTGTTAACACTAACTTGGGACATTCATTTGGAAACAAGGCAACACTTCTGTACAAAAGATATTTTATTTTATTTATTTATTTTTTAAGAAATGAAGGCCTTTATTCAGCAAGGGTGCATTAAATTGGGAAAAAGTCAGTGATAATATTAAAAAAGATAATCCTTAAAAAACTGCACAAATGGCAACAAACCAGAAAATACACAAACTTGCTTGACTTTGTAATAAATAAGCGTTGCTTCATATTACTGAGTTTTGTCATCCTCCTTTGGTTTTGTTGAATTAAAAACACCTGTCCCTGTCTCCCGCTTCACTCTTTCATAGAGACCTTTGTGTGTTGCGTTCACATGGACCCCTCACAACAATATGCACATTGTTTGTCTGGTAGTGTTATTTACGCTATGGTGCTGGTTATCTATTATGCATCAGCTCTAGAGGCTAATTGTGTTTTATGTTTTGGCTCATAAAGCCCTTCAGAAGATAATTTGGCAGCTTTCCTCACGTAAAGAGTTCATTCAACTCTGTTCTGTCCACAAAATAAGAAAGATGTATACATCTGGAAAAAAACTTTTTTATGAAATTTTTTTACATAAATTATGGGCATTAATATGCTTGTATATTTTTTTAAACTCATGTTAAGGGGTACTGCTGAAAACGTACCAAGCAGATGTTTTTGAAATGGGTCACAAACATCTGGGTCATGCATTGTTTTGAGAATAAAACTTGTTGCACTTGCACTTAAGTTTTACTCTCACTTTCACTGAACTTTGAAGAGTTTCTGCAGTTCAGTTTTCATTTTTACGTAGTCGTGAGGGGTGCCAGTGCTTTATGGCATCTGAAGAGTGTGTTTGTGACTTTGTCCTTTTCATCAGAAAGAGCTCTGTGGGAAAGCACAGCTAACAGCTGTTCAAATGTACAGCATAGCATTAGGCCTGAATTCAGCGTCGTTGTTGAGCTGCTATCTGTGAATTTTCTTGTCATGTGTGGAAGCCCTGGGCGTTGGCTTCATCAGAATACCAGAACGAGTCGGCGTATGCTAACGCGTCATGACAGGCTTTGTTAGTCCAGCTGATAAAAACTTAACAACTGACACATGAAACCTCCTTATTCAGTTTTCTTTCTATTCATGTGTTTCCTCAGTATTCATTTTCCTTTGAACATGGAAGTGGATTAGAAAGAACTGTTTAAAAACATGTTTACAACAGGGAAAAGTCCTGAATGATGGTAATGGTTTGCATATATTGAGAATCAATAGGGAGCTGTGAACAACTTGTCATTACATGTTACACATGCCAAAGTCCATCTACAGAAAATGTATTTTAAAATCGTCAGTATTTATTTTCTTTACTTTTTTACGGCACAAAGCAAAATATTAGATATAATTTCTCAAGAATGTTTTTTATCCTTCTATGTTCACTAAATAATGACTCGAATGTTATAGCCTTTTGTTCACACAGCTTTTATGAGTGTTAAATGTAGCAAATCAGAGATTTTGAGTACTGTCATGTTTTTTGTGCATTTTGGAACTTTAGACTTCTTCAGCATTTTTGGGTGAACTATTGCTTTTAACTGGAATAGGAGGAAAATGAAACGCATATTAGCATTAACTACATCAACAAACAAGTCAAACTGGTCAACAAAGATCCATCTAAGATAGATGTGTTTGTTCAGTTTTTGTGATGCCTGTTGATATTAAAAGTAGATCTGGGTTAACCACTGAATGGTTTTTTTTTTTCTTTTTGTAATCTACATGCTACATTGCTGTGGTGTGACTAACTAATACTACTAATGATAGTAATTTTCTAATGTCAGGCTGTTGGCTGTGGTTTCAGATCCATTTTCTCTGTTTGACATGTTTTAAAGGCTAGCTGAACTGATTAAGTTAGGCCACTGTCTGTCGCAATACAAGAGTCGCCTGTCAACATTCATGAAAATCTTTATTTTTCTGTGAGATTGAAACAATTTGCCTGCAATGTGATGCATTCCTTTCTGTTTTTTTTCAGGCCTTTGGAAATGCTAAAACGGCATACAACAACAACTCAAGCCGCTTCGGGAAGTTCATTCAAGTGAATTATCTGGAGAGTGGCGTTGTGAGAGGGTGAGTCATCTGTGCACTTCTGCCCATTTTACGTCACACACCAGAACTCCCACAACTTCTTATCAGTCACATCAGATATTTTCTCTACTTGGTGCTAATGTTTTACGCTTATGAGGATAATGTTAACTTATAAATATGATGTAGTGCTGCTAATTCATGCTCATAACCAGCTTCATGCTCATATTTGTTGATCTCGTTCCCCTTCTTTTCAGAAAATTGACAAAAAAAAGAACAAAAATGACATGACATTGATCTGATTTGATCTAAAATTTCCTGAATACTTTTTGCTCTGTTTTAGGGCTGTTGTTGAGAAATACTTACTGGAGAAATGCCGCCTAGTGTCCCGAGGAAAAACTGAAAGGTAAAAAAAAGAAAATGACCTATATCCATTTTTTATTTAAATTGAAAATGTGAAAAATGTATCACAACAACATACTTTCCAATGTGTTTGTTATCTGCCCTTCAGGAATTACCATGTGTTTTACTATCTTTTGATTGGAGCCTCAGAAGAGGAGAAAGATGAGTTCAAGCTCCTGCGTCCTGATCAGTACCACTACCTCAAAGAAGTAACTCTCAGAACAGCCTTCACAGATAATCAGTGTTCCCTAACAAAGCCAGTTTAGTTTAAATTTTTGTTCATGATGCTCTCGATTGTCTTTTGGGCAAAAGTGAAATGGAGATTTCTGCTTAAGCTTGTCACTTTTTTTCCCTGATAAAACACTGCAATAGTCAAATTCTTTCAAGACTATGAGCTGACCTGTCCATTTTATTTAAATAGCTACTTATTAATACTTAACATTAATTATTTTACCTTTCTATTAAATCTTTCTGCCCTTCAAAGGAAATTCCAATTTTGGAGGATCAAGATGAAATGAAACATGAATTCAGGAGACTTCATCAGGCCATGGAGATGGTTGGTTTTCTCCCATCGACCAAAAAGCAGTAAGTGAGAAATGATTTCAAGTAAAATAAATATTATAATGGTTCAGCCTGAAATTTATTTATTAATCTTAAATGATTTTAGTACAGTTGTCTCAGAGGATCAATTTTGTTTGTAATGAGATCAAACCTAATCTTTGTATTATGCTTAATCTTTAATATTTATTTAGTTCTGTTTAAACCATGGAAATGCACATTAGCAATAACCCATAAATAGTAAATATATGTACCTACTTCAGTATAAATTAGATTTGTGATGTCTAATTAGGTCATAGAAGGAAACAGTCGCACTGCAGAAAACCACCAGCTGCTTGCATGACTAACAAATGAAGAATTCTACTCTGGTGCAAGTCTGTGCTTGTCACAGAGGGAAAAATATATCAAGCCTTTCAATATTCACTGTGCTCTTTTTGCCAGAATGCAATACTGCAACGTCAGACCTGACATGTTTAGATCATTATTAGCTGTCTTCCAAGAAGCGGCAATGTTTTTGTGTGTAAATGTGGTTATATAAATCTGTTATTCAGGCAAAATATAAACTTTATTAAATTATTCCAAGATCTTTTTTCAATGAGTTATTTGACTTACCTCATTTTTCACTGTATTATGCACTGTATTATGTTTTCGAATATGCAATTCCTTCAGGTACATTTTTTAAAGAATGTAAATGTATTATAAATATATAGTTAATACTGTATTGCAGTTCAATGATTAATTGTTTGTTTGTTTTTTCAGGATATTCTCTGTACTCTCTGCTATTCTGTATCTGGGAAATGTGACGTATGAACCAAAAGATGTTGACGAGGGCCTTAAAGTTGGGCCTGATCATGTCCTTTCTGCTATCTCTGACCTGCTCAAGGTACCATTGGCTACTTAAGTGTTTAAGATAAATTCATCACAGGAGATTGAACTTCCTTCCCTCCTACTGGTTCAAATATTTTTCTATTCATTGTGGTACACCACACCACACAGAATTACTTTTATTAGTTATACTCAACGATAAACCTTACCCCTCAGTTCTTTGGAAATACTGTGCAGCACCATTTTTTGGTTAATTACAACCATATCGCAAATAAATAGCATCATTACCAAGTAAAACCCAAATATGCATTGATGTATCCTATATCAATGTGTATTGTAGAATCAAAAACACTGTACTATGATTTTTAGAGGACTCTTGGCAGTTTTTTTTTTCTTTAAGATTTTTTATGATAGGCTTTCAGATTTTCCAGTCTGAATCCTTTACCCGTTTCACATTTTTAAATAGTCATTTAAAGGATTACACAATCTGTGAAAGTCAGGTGACGGATACCTGTCGAGCTCTGTTTCTTTTTATATCATCCTTGTTCAATTACAGGTTAAAGTGGAGCTGCTTGTGGAAGCACTGACAACAAGGAAAGCAATGACTGCTAATGACACACTGATTCTGCCTTATAGCCTCAGTGAGGTAAATACATCTGTTATATGTTAGGTGGTCCATAAACTGACATTTGTCAACTCTGTACCATCTGATCATTGACTGGTCATGCATAGCTTTCATTCTTTATGCATGAAGTCAGTTGCTTGAAGAGGCGGCTCTTTGCTCTCCATTTGTCTTTCTTAATTTCTGTAGTGTAAAAATCTGCTGACCTCATAATGAAACTCTTGTCTTCAGGCCATTACTGCCAGAGACTCTATGGCCAAGTCTTTGTACAGTGCCCTGTTTGACTGGATTGTCCTGCGAATCAACCATGCTCTACTCAACAAGAGAGATTTGGAGGAGTCTGTCCCAGTATGAGACCTTATTTTTATACTTTTGATATAATTTTTTGTATGTAATAATATATTTAAATATGCAATTTATATAGAAGGGCTTGACTTTATATAGAAGCATCTGCTTTGACATTGTACTTAAGAGAATATTCTCCTCTTTACAGTGCTTATCCATTGGTGTTCTGGACATTTTTGGATTTGAAGATTTCAAGACGAACAGCTTCGAACAGTTCTGCATTAATTACGCCAATGAACAACTACAGTATTATTGCAATCACCACATATTTAAGCTTGAACAAGTGAGTTGAGTTGTACTATGATTTGATTTCTCCACTAATTGTGATGGATGGGAATTTCTGCGGCAGACACCTCATGCTTGCATTGTGTTTTAGGAGGAGTACAGAGCAGAGGGCATTACATGGCACGATATTGACTATTCTGACAATATTGGTTGCATCAGTCTCTTCAGCAAGAAACCCACCGGGCTGTTTTATCTGCTGGATGAGGAGAGCAAGTGAGTTCAATCACTTATTCCTACTCTATGGATTGTAAAATGTGACCCAGGACCTCAAAACCAGTAGCACGAGAGTATTTGTAGCCAGTAATGCCATTGTATGGGTCAAAATAATTTTTCTCTTATGCCAAAAATTATTAGGATATATAGTAATGATTGCATTCTGTGATAGTATTTATTATATTTCCTAACATAAATTTATCAAAACTTAATTTTTGATTAGTAATATGCATTGCTAAGATTTTAATTCTCTCAATATTTAGATTTTTTTTTTTTTTCATCTTTAGATTCCAGATTTTCAAAATAATTGTATCTTGGCTGAATATTGTCTTATCCTAACAAAACATACATTATCTGAATGCTGTATAATTATACTTTCTATTGATGTATAAATCCCAGTTTCAAAAAAATGACCCACATGACTGGTTTTGTGGCCCAGGGTCAGATGTTGTAATATTCCTTTTGTGGAAAGTGTAGTTGCTTAAGCTTTAGTTTCTAAATGAAACATTTTGGACCTACTTTGCTACAATGACAAATAGTCTTAGAATATTCGTTTCTTGTAATGGAGAAATTACTCTTTTTAAGATTTGTTTTTTAACAAATGCAAAAAAATACCCGGTAACACTTCAGAATAGGGAGCCAGAATAATGCATTAGTTAGGCTAATTTGTTCACAATTAAGCATTAGTTAAGCACAAATAAACTAGTAATTTATATTTAACAATTATGCATCAGTTAAGCATGAACACATATATAACTAATGTTTATATTTACATAGAGTAAGGGCATATTATCCATTATTTACAATTCATTAGTCATTTTAAAGACTATAAACAAAAAAACTATAAATACATTTATGCTATAAACAAAAATAAGCTAGTAATT
>JAUMHP010000041.1:13764420-13776890 GCA_032361065.1 Enteromius trimaculatus | reverse complement strand
AAATAAAGTGTTACCAAATATAATATTAATAACTGTTAAAAGCATGTGCGTGCTGTAAAAAATCCAGTGAAAAGGGTGTATCTTCCAGTAGGAGGGATAGATAGTATAGAATATCAATTGTTATGCAGCCAATCCTTCATTACATGGTTTCTGGTAATTCAGTAATTAATATAATGTTGTTCCCTCCCTAGTTTTCCTCGAGCCACAGATAGCACTCTACTAGAGAAGTTCAAGCAGCAGCACCAGGACAATCCATTCTTTGTGCAAACCCCAGTGCGGGAACCAGCTTTTGTTATCCAGCATTTTGCTGGCAAGGTCAAATACCAGATAAAGGTAAAGTAACAGACCCTGAAACTATTATTTTTTTCGCCTTTGCACAAGAGTGTAGTTGTTAAACAAATGATGTGTCTATGGTGGGAAAACAATGCTGAACGGCGTTTGTGATATCCCTGTCCTGTAGGACTTCAGAGAGAAGAACACGGATCACATGAGGCCCGATATTGTTGCGTTGCTTCGTAGTAGTGAGTGCAGCTACCTGCGGCAGCTGATCGGGGCCAACCCGGTGGCTGTGTTCAGGTGGGGCATACTTAGGGCCACCATACGTACACTGGCTGTGTTTAACGAGGCTGGGCGAAGCTGGGCAGAAAAACATCCAGGTAACATCTATGCAATCTACTAACACCTTTTTACTTACAGCCTGCAGAAGTGGATTAGCATTGATTTTAACAGGTTTGTTTCCATATCAGATCAGATCAGGCGCTACTCCAGACGCTCCTTTGGGGAAATGAGGAGACCCAGCACTGCTGTAGATAGGCTAAAGAGGTAAATGGACTGGAATAGTTCCTGTAGATGCGTGGCTTTTTGATGCAGCAGTGGATTTATGGCTAATTTGTTTTATCTATACAATTGGCCATTTAACTGCTTTTAAATCCGTTTCGATCACTACAGCCAGGGGTCTTTGATTGACTTTTCTTTTGATCGGTCTGAAGAGGGTCCTCTCGAAGCATTTGAGGACATTTTTGCATCATTTGAAAATAAGAAGTAAGTTCACCATTACTTAAGGATCTTGGGTTCTTCTACCTCTGACGATGATTTCTTTCTGTGAATTAAGAGTCTAACTCAGTTCCTTTTTGATTGGATTAATTTTCTGTGAAATGGGTGATTGGACTGACTAATTTCAGCTGTTTACTGTTTGTGTTTGTAGTATTTTTCTCCTTTCTAAAATTTTCTGATTTGGGGTTGGGGTCAATCAGGGAATTGCATGCCAAAGTCCTTCAATCCCTTAAGCAGTTTGGTGGTGAAGTTCCTCAAAAGTTGCGTCTATCCACAATTTCTGTGAGGAAATCTCGTCTCTTCTCTCAGTGAGTGGGCCACATGTTCTGTGACCATCTGTTTGTGGCGGCTCCACTGCTCTCTGTTTCAGCTTGCACTTGTGTGTAATTTCAAAATCAAATTGAATATTATGTCCACCTTTTTTTCTCTCTCAAAAATCTTGATATTTTCAATCAAAATCTTTCTTTTATCTTGTAACTTTGTATCTTACTATTATCTAGGAAGAACAGGCCAAACAGACACAAGCAGCTGATTCCTAAGGTAAATTCATTCATCACAACTTGCTCTGGTGTTTGGTAAGGCAAGGGGATGCTGTTTTTCGTAAACACACACAGAAGTTGTTGTGGAAAATTCTGCTTTGCCGTCACAGAACAAAACAAAAATATATTAAAACAGAAAACGGCTATTTTTAATATTATTGTAGAATTAATATATAATTTTGAGTGTATATATATGAAAGTTTAGATGCAAAAGCAGCTGGCTTTTGCTTTAAAATTGGTCTTTTTTCTGGCTACTATGTATGGGTTTTTATGTAAGTACTTGTACTTCTGAAGTGTGTGAAGCAAGGGTTTAGCACATTTAAAGTGAAAGTTCTTGAAGATCTTACATGCATAATATAATAATATACATAATATATCTCATTTTTGACCAAGATGACTTTTAGAGGGTTTTGCATTGGAACTCTTGAACAGTATGTGTGTGTTATTTATTTTTTGGTCAAATTTGAGATATGTTACTAAATGTTATTGTGTTGTTTTTCTGTGTAGAATCTGATAGATTCACACTCTCTGAAATTCATTATTGGCCTGACGCGGCATGACCAGGCAAACAGGTCCCTGCTCCATTTGCACACCAAGAAGAAACCTCCAAGCATCAGCGCTCAATTCCAGGTTCGATATTATTATTATCTCAGTGTGTAAAGTATAAGCCCCTTTATCAGAGGGCTCATAGATCGGTTTGTTCCATCTCTGTGTGCAAGCCTCTTTTGTGGTAGTTGTAAATTAGATAAAAGGTTCAGACCCCCAAAGCTGTGGGGAGGTTTTGATATGATTTGCAGGGATTTAATGGATGCTGATGGACGAATCAATGAGTCACATGCTTTCATGTTTTAAACTGTCCAGGCATCTCTAAGCAAGCTGTTGGAAACCCTGAGGAAAGCAGAACCGTTCTTTGTCCGCTGTATCAGATCAAATGGTGATAAGGTATGGTGGAGACCTATTGTAAGTTTTGCGATGCAGCCATTTTGTGTATTGGGTCAAGGTTCATTGTTCTTTATATATGTTGGTGAATGTGTTTACAGAGGGAAATGCACTTTGATGATGCTCTAGTCCTTCAGCAGCTGAGGTACACAGGCATGCTACAGACGGTTCGCATAAGGAGGTCTGGATATGGAGCCAAATTTACCTTCAAGGTAATGTAAAATGGACTGTTATTAATTGAGTTATTAATTAAGACTCTGAATTTATTACATTTAAAAAAAAAATATTAAGTAACTGTTTAAACAACGAATTTGTTTTTGCCCCTTAATCCTTATATAAATATGCTACTATGGCATTTAAATAAAAACCATTGAGAGCTTTAAAAACATTATAAAGGAACAGATTAACAAACTGTTACAAAATGGTTTGTGGCGGACTGTATGCCAGTAATAGACATATATTGATTTTTAATTTTTTTATGTCTATTCAGTGCTTTACTTGTCTAATGTTCTTAGTTTTATCTTAAAGTGAAGACTTCTCAGCAGTTGTTTGCAATTTTTTGGAGGTTAATTTAATTTATTGATTTGTATTAATTTATTAATATGGCTTTTTCTTAAAGGATATTTATGATAGTACACCCCAAAATAGTTTTGGTAAAATCAAGAAATATTCTCACCCTTAGGCCATCCATGATGGAAATGAGTTTGTTTCTATATGGGAACGGGTTGGAGTAATTTTTCATTACATCACTAGCTCACCAGTGGATCATGTGCAGTGAATGGGTGGCGTCAGAATGAGGACAAATCATTGACATAACTTCGGTCCGTCATGTGTAATTAAGACGTTTTTAACTTGAAATAGTTGCTACAGGCTAAAATATGAGTCCTCTACCTATAATATTGTGTTGTCCAGGGAAAGGTAATCTTGTTTGAATTCAAGCAAAATATACACAGATCAAGCACCGTTTAACAGTGAAAACAGTCCAAAGCAAAACTAAACAAATGTGTTGTAGGAGTTTGATGATGGAGGAGAACAGGAGATAGACGTTTTCAATGGAAGAAACATTATTAAATAATATCGACACAGATTTTGTTAATATTATGCTCTTTTTGCGATTCCACCCATTTACTGCATAGGATCCATTAGTGAGCAAGTTATGTAGTGATACATTTTTCCAAATCTGTTCTATTAAAGACACGTACTCACAAGGATGAGTAAATTTGTACGGTCTTCTAGTCCTTTAAGATCATTTAATGTGAAATAATACATTGTGGAACCATGAATGCCTTTCATATTTTGATTTAAACTGACAATGTCTTGTTTTACAATGTCACTTTAGGATTTTATAGACCAGTTCAGAGTGCTGCTGCCAAAGGAAATATCAACACCTCAACAGGATATCACCAACCTGCTGACCAAGATGGGATTACCCGGATCTAGTTTTCAGATTGGCAGAACCAAGGTTTATTTCACTTACACTTTTCATTTCAAGTACTTACAATCTGCGTTTAGTCATTCAAATCAGTTTCCAGATTTCTATATTTGACTAAATCTATGCGCACAGGTGTTCTTGAAAGAGTCAGAAAGACAAATACTTCAAGAAACCCTTCATAAAGAAGTGATGAGGCGCATCATCATCCTGCAGAGATGGTTCCGTGCCTGTTTGATGAGGAAACAATATTTACGTGAAAGGAAAGGAATTATAACCATACAGGTACAGTTTGTTGGGTTGTCTAGGGACTTTCCACAATTTTACATAACTTTATCTGAAAGGATATCAACCATATCTTCAGTGCATCCGTCTCAAGAATGATTATAGTCTGTTGAAAGCCAGCTAAAACCTTTGATACTAGTGGCGCAACGGACCACAAAATTCACAGTATTTTGTGTATGTGTGAGTATCTATCGGTTGAGGTGCTGAAAGGGTGTATATATCACGCCTCTCTCTCTCTCTCTCTCTCTCTCTCTCTCTCTCTCTCTCTGTGTGCTTCAGGTGTGAGTGGCAGCCTTACTTGCTGCCTCTCAGAGTTCTCAAGTAATAATTTAACCTTTGAACATGCATATAATAAATAATCCAACTTTCTCAAATTTATTGGTCAGTAAGATTTGTTTATTAATATTAATAATTTATTTATTTAGCAAAGAAAAAATAAATTTCTTAAACGGTTAGCAGAGTTTTCCATTTGTTTTTCAGTAGAGAATCCAAAAATTTGATTTGAAAGTTATTTATGAAGAATCATGTGACAGTGAAGACTAGAGAAATGGCCGCTGAAAATTGTTTTGCATAACAGGGATAATTTACATCTTCAGAAAGATAACTAAACTATATAACTATTTTAAATTGTAATATTTAACAATATTACTGTTTTTGCTGTATGTTTGATAAATGCATCCTTGATAAAGATTAGAGACTTAATTCCAAACAAAGAAACGCTTATCTCAAGCTTTTGAACAGTTATGAATTTATCATTGTCGTTCTCTTAGTTTTAAACAAACCAGTAGTATTTAAGATTCTGTTAGACGCCGATGTTGCAATGAAATACTCTCATTTTACAGTATGTAAAGCTGTTATGCAGTTTTAATTCTGAAGCATCATGAGCCTCAAATGGTTTATGAACCTGGTTGAGAAACTGCAATAAATGATGATGTACCTGAGCAGGTTTCCTCTCTCATCCCTCAGCGATCATGGCGCTATGTGCGTGCGACATACCGATGCAGAGCAGCTGTTGTAATCCAGACTGCATGGCGGAGGTCCAAGGAGAGAGCTGAATATCTGAAGCAGCAAGAAAAACTCAAAGCACAGACGTAAGTCTAAGTAAATTTTAGAGTGTTTTTTACTTCTAGGTTAAAAATTATTAGACATTTTGATCTTCCTTTCAGACCTCAGACAGAGCTGGGCCATTTGAACAGGACTGAAGAAAAGAAGCCAAGTCAGCCACAGCCTTCACTGCCCGACGAATCCCGCACACCTGAACGAAAGAAGACCGAGGAACTGAACCCAAGGTCAAACACAGATAACAAGCCTAAAGTCACAGTGCAATTTACTAGAATCAAAAAGCAGCCCAGCATCAGTGAGGACCGATCTGTACAAGATGATAAAGACAAGACTGAAAATAAAGAAAAACAACCATCTCCTACAGGCCTTCCTCGGCCTGTGTCGCTTCCACTGAACATGAGCCAAAGTGCTTCTGATGAAGCTCAAAATGCTATACACCTACAACGTCAAAACAGGACAACAAGGCTGAAGGAGAAGCCAGAGAAATGGAAGGAGAGGAGTAGTGAAGCAGCGCATATAGAGAACTTCAGGGCTGAGATACTGCGACTTCAGAGCCAGAGAAAAGCAGGTTTAAAGTGAGTTTTGTTTTGGTTATTTTTTTAAGTGAAGGCTCATTTTATGTTTCTTTTCTTTAGTTTGTGAATCTCTGCAGTGGATGATTCTGATTATTTTTGTATAACCATTAAACCGTATATTTGACAGTTGTACCTCAAACTATCATCAGTGTTCAATATGTAATAATTAATCATTTAAGCAGCCATGCAATGTATATTCAGTTATTCTGGCTGATTATTATACACATTAATCCTAATTTTTGACGTTTTCTTATATGATAGGAAATGTGGCATTTCCCAGTCCCTGGAAAATGTGTCCAGAATAAGTTCTTCAGAGTCAGACAGCTCAGTGTCATCATCCAGAAATGAGGTACTGTTTAAGAACTTACATTATGGTCAGTCTGTTGAATCAGTAATGCTGTGAGAGTTAAAAAAAGAGAGTTGACTTTCATTGATTCTTGTCCCCCATATATACCAATATATACACTAACATTCAGACATTTTGGTTCTGTAAGATTATTTTTGGAAGAACAAAAATAATCCTTTTATTTAGCTAGAAACCATTAAATCAGTCAGTCTCATCAGTCAGAGACACTAAAGACTTTTTTTTTTTAACGTTACAAACGTTTATTTCAAATAATTGCTGTTTTTTAAACTTTCTATTCATCAAAGAAATCCTGAAAAGAAAAAGGTATGTACAGTTTAAAAAGTGACTAGCCACAAGCCTCTGAATGGTAGTGTATGTTGATAGAATCTCAAAGATGCTGTACTTATTATTTTACAGTGTTAATGGATAACTGGATCAGCAGTTACAGGTTACGCATTATTTTCCTCATCTAAACCGGTTCACGTATCTTAGGATATGGTTCACAACCGTAGGCGCTTCAGACACAAGCGTCGGCTAGCACGTCCCCGCAGCGGGCTGAGGTGGGATCAAATGGATCTAAGCGATACGGAGTACTGGAGTTTTCCCCTTCCTCCTATAAGCCCCTCCACTCCCAACCAGTCCAGTATCCACGTGGAACTGGAGACTGTGGTAAAAGACTGACCCAGTTACAAAGGGACCATTCGAGCTGCTGTGGGCCTTGCTTTTGCACGCAACAGCTAACATACCATGAGAATCAGCATTAGCTCAGTGTTGAACGTTTCACAGACTTCTCTTTAGAAACCAGCCTGATCCTGTTCTTGGATGTTTCTGACTGAAAACTGGTTTCTGACCTTTTTTGTTTCATTTGACCCTGTACACACACTGAAGTTGCTGCTAGGTGTGATAATGAATGAATATAGTTAATAGATGAAGAATAATGTGGTTGTTGAGTTGTAAATGTTTGACTCTTTGATTTGTTGTTTGTTTGACTTCAATAATTATTATCGTTACTGTGATTTTAATTACCTTTGATATTATTATTTGGGTTTTAAATAATATTATATTCTAGAATCTTCTCATAAACGCATTGTTTAATAGTAAAGGGATAGTTCACCCAAAAATGACATTTTCTTTCATTATTATTTTTTGTTGAACTATACCTTAACTGTTCCTTACGAAATTTTTGTAACAATCACTTCCTCAAAACTCACTCCAAGCTTTAACAGCTTCAGTATCTGTTTTGTGAGATTTTTTTTTTTTTTTTTTTTTTTAATGATTTATTTACTTTTTTCCACACCAACTCACATTTGCAGATACTGTGGCTCTAAAGAGCTTTTCCAACTAATTTAACAGTAATTTTCATTAATTTACTAATAGTTGTCAGGCCTTGTGCAGGTTTAGCAAGACACATTTAATACAGCAATATGAAATACTGCTAAATTTCCATAAGCCATAGCAAAAAAGGTCAACATGGAACTTGGGATGCAGTATGGGAGGTTGGTGGTGGCACTAATTGGAGGAAATAAATCCAATCTGTCTGCATTGTCAGTGAAAATGATGGTTAGAAAACATTGCTAAATGTTTGTCAGCTAAATTGTTGTTTTGCATCCGCTTGAATCTTGTCTTGCTTTTTCCTGAACTGTCTGTGGCTGGTTTGCTGATCTGAATGCATGGCGGGACTATGGGGAACAAAGTCTCATATATATATATATATATACATACTATAAAAACTCATCATTATGTGTCATTTTGATTGGAGCGATTGTCAGGCATCCAGTTTGGACGAGTGAACCACTTCTCTTTTTTCTGTGATATCATGATAATTGATTTTGAGTCTCTCAACTTGCTGTGGTCTTTCAGATCCATTCACCTACTGAAATTGATGCATGCATTAGTATCAAAAGGAGAACAAGCGAAGAAGTAATTGCACCATCCAGCACATCAGAAAGGTGATCAGTCCTTTTCTATCACCTTGCTGAAACTTCTAGCTTTAGTTTGAGATATCAAAGCTAATTTAATGTGTGTTCGTTGTTTTTAATATTTTATAATAAATAATATAATAAATAAGTAATATTTTATAATAAATAAAGTGTTACTTGCATTTCAGTCTAAGAATTTTTTCTGTTTATATCTTGTAGGCGGGGATTACTAAATTTTTTTAAGAAGCGTCTGACACCCCAGGATGGGAATACACCTATGGCAAAGACATTGGCAGAAAAAGAGGACCAAGGTTGAATTATTCTCTCAGACCCAATTCATTCAGACATAATGAAATTCATATTTTATTTATTTATTCATTTATTTATTTATACATTAATTAGCTAAAAAATTTAAATGATTAAATAAATAATATAGGTTAAGAAAAATGTGTTTACTAGACCAGTTGAGAAAATGTTGCAATGACTTTTTTCTCATTTACCACTTCCTTTTTGGTCCAAAAGCCAGTGGCTCTTACTCTTCTTCTCCACGTGTCAAGACCTCAGCCACTTTTCCTGGACCCCACCGCAACCCCACAATTAAAATCAGCCGAGCTACTCGTGTCCAGGAGAAGTGGAATGCTTCTCTGGACAGAGAAATCACTGACAGTAACGAACTTCGTCATTTGGATGAATTCTTGGGAAATCAGGTTTGTGTTGATGTTTATATTCTTCAGCTTTTTGAAAGGCATTTTTGTTTTTCAATTCTAAAGTTGGATTTGACACCCTAGTTGTTAAAAGTTATTGATATTGATGACTTGGCACTTTTAAATACTTAATGTGTTGGTGTGTTGAATCCAGATGAACGATCTAAGCACCCGCACAAAGGCACTCTCAGAAACGGAGCAGATCTTCTTTTTAGCCACCACACAGTTCAGAGACACCATCAAAAGCATGTACTCCATATCAGTAAGTTTTTTTCTGTGCTCATTTATAAACTCTCATCATAGTGCAGTAGATGAAGTAACATTTTTGGCAAGTGCTTTCAAATTACCTATTTCCTGTGCCCAAAAGAATCCCAAAATTGGCTATAAGGCCTTAATGTCAGGTTACCAGACGAAGGTATCCAGTCTCGCAGGGCTGAAGAAAGCATCTGAGGTGCCGTTGGTGATAAATCTTTTTCAGTCAGTTCTGGATGGATTTATCAGGGGAGAGCTCAAACGACTGGACTCAGAGCCTTGTAAGGTAACTCAACAAATTGTAAAGATTTCTACAGGAGCCGGGGTTAAATCTGTTTTTGAGAAGGCAAGTTATCACCGGGTCCTCAAAGAAGTCCGTAGAGGACTTTAGTTTTACACAGAAATACATTTTACAATTGAATCCTATTTTTCTAATGTTTTTGAGAAACATTTCTTATACTTACCAAGGCTACGTTTATTTCATCAGAGAATAAAACTGTAATATCATGAAATACTATTACAATTTAATTTGTATAGAATCTTAAAAATATATATTTTGTAACATTCTAAATGTATTTGCTGTCACTTTTGTTTAATTTTGTGCAAAAAAATCTTAATCTGACCCAAACTAATTTTCTTATTATTCTAATAACCTTATTATCCTTGAATTGAGCTTATGTGCCCCTCTGTTTAATTTTCAGGTTAAGGAGAGGAATAGAAGAAAATCTAAAAGAGATATATATGTAAGTTATGTTTGTTGACACAAAAACACATATTTTATATATACATTGTCAACATTTATTTCACCTGTTCCACAACACTTTTTGTTTTGTCTGTAAGCCGAACAGCCCACTGGGTCACTTATTCAGCACATACCAGGTGACCATAATGCAATCGTGTGACCAGTGCAACTCATTCATATGGGGAATGGAAAAGGCCTTCATGTGCAGCTGTAAGTATCCACCTTCCTTTTTCATTAAACTAGACAAAAATAGACCGCTTTTTTTTTTTTTTTTTTTTTTACAGTGATGCTTTATTCTGTGTTTTGTTTCAGCTTGCAAAGTGGTATGTCATAAGAAATGTCTGAGCAAGATAACCATAAATTGCACAGGTCACTATGACAGGAAGGTGAGCACTGCTGTCATAATGCTTTACATAATATTACGCCATCACATACACAAGGAAATTTGTAACTTTTTCTCAATCTCACTAACATATTAGCTTAGATAGAGGCAAAGTTTAAATTCTATTTGAAATAAAAGATGCTAGATAATAAAGTTACGGTTTATTTGTATGCTTCCATTATTTAGAAAGAGGGTGAGCAGACCCTCCACTTTGGTGTACTTGTCTCTGCCCTGGTCCACACCGCTGACTCTGTACCGTTCGTCATGGAGAAGATGCTGGTTCATGTTGAAATGAACGGACTGTACACAGAGGGCATCTACCGCAAATCAGGCTCTGCTTGCCGAGCTAAAGAGCTTCATCACTTACTAGAGAAAGGTGATTTCAAACGATTGTTTGATCAAGTATAATGTTTATAAAGGAATAGTTCAGATTAAATATTACATCACTTGATCTTGAGTTCAAATAGACGATTAAAAATATCCTAATCCAAATGAAAAAAAAAATCCATTGAGATGTATTTAACCCAGTGCTTTTGGCTAAAATATAATCCTCTATTTATAATATTGCTTTATTCAGAGAATAGTCATCTTGTTTGAGAGAAATATGCACAGATAAAGTACTGTTTACATGAAAAAAACAGTACAAAATGGTTTGATTGTAACATTAAAAGGGATGGACTTTTTTACTGCAGCGTTTCACAATACTTTAAATGATTAACTGGAGTTGTGTGGATTACTGGTAAATTTTTACTAATGTTTCGATCAGTTTGGAGTGCCTTTCTGATGGCACCCATTCACTCCAGATGATCCACTGAGGAACACGTGATGAACAATTTCTCAAAATCTGTCATTTCAGCATGTCATAATCTTTGGGTTTTGTAATCTTTGTCATGTGCTTTATTGTTTACTAGAATGTATTTTATTTTAAGCTTTATGCATGAAAACGTTTTTTGTTTTTTGTTTTTAATCTTCCCAGATCCGCAGAGTGTCAGTTTTGACAATTACCCCATCCACACAATCACCGGCCTAGTCAAACAGTGGTTACGGGAGCTACCTGACCCGCTTATGACATATAGCCTCTACAATGACTTCCTATATGCTGCGGGTAGGTTTCTCACAGTCAATTTTAAATCTGAAGGCTAAACATATATACCACATATCTTAAAAGGAATTACACATTTTCTTCCCTTTCAGATCTGCCAGAAGCATCTGAGAGGTTGCGTGCTGTCTATCGAAAGTTGGACGAACTACCTCCCTCAAACTTCTCTACTCTCGAGAGGCTTATTTTTCATCTTGTGAAGTAAGGAACCTCTGCGTATGACTTAGGTCAATCTTAGACATCCTGTGCATTGCCTCACCAATTCTGTACTTTCTTTTTATATTTAGAGTGGCAAAAGAGGAAGCTCACAATCGAATGTCCTCTAACGCTCTGGCGATCGTGTTTGCGCCCTGCATTCTCCGCTGCCCCGATTCTTTTGACCCACTTCTCAGTATGAAAGATATAAACAAGACCACTCTGTAAGAATCGTTTTGGTTTATTTGTGTTCTTTATGATTGGATTTGTATGATTATGGTTTAACTTGGTGCTGCCTGTAGGTAGTAAAACAGGACAAGGTACAATAAAAATACATAATTTGTGTAAGCACATAAGTTATGTATTACCTGTTAACTGCCCAGCACTTTGTAAAAAGACTTTGCCTCAAATGTTAACATTATGGTTAATTTACCATTTTTGTGTGATAGTTGTGTGGAGATTCTGATTAACGAGCAAACAAGGCGCTATAATCAGAAAATGGAAGAAATTCAGCAGTTGGAAAGTGCAGAAGCTTTGGCTGTTAAACAGCTCAAACTTAGAAGGCAGAACACGGTAAGAAAACCATGGCATGCTAGGTTGCAAAATACACTAATTTTTATTTTGTTTAAAGAAATTAGTCCTTTTAAAAACAAAAACCATTGATGGTAATAAGAAATGTTTCCTGAGCATCAAGTCCTAAGCATGTTAGAATGATTTCTGATAGATCATGTGACACTGAATACTGGACGATATCTACTTAAGATTTACCCTTGCCACCACAGAAACTCAATACATATTAAATAAATATTCAGTTATAAAATTTTAAGCAAATATATTCACCCTTGATAGATATGAGATTTTTTTTTTTTTTGTATAAAACATTTAGAAATCTTACCAACCAGTAGTGCCAATAAGACATCACACTTTAAGAACAGTAAAATGTGTATTA